>CAJNOP010000942.1:34438-66866 GCA_905250075.1 Rotaria sp. Silwood1 | reverse complement strand
TCAAGTCAAGTCAAGTCAAGTCACGATCCAAGTCAAGTCAAGTCAAGTCAAACTCAAGTCAAGTCAAGTCAGGGTATTCAAAGTTTTCCCCAAGTCAAGTCAAGTCAGACTTGACTTGACTTCACTTCACTTGAAAGTAGGGTATTTTTGACTTGACTTGCCCAGCTCTGCCTTGGTAGCGGAATCCAATCGAAAGTTGTCAGATGTCGGATCCGACGATTTTCGACAGTCGGAAGATCTTGAAAAGTACAGGATCCGACGGGATCCTACTAGATTTCTATAGATAAATCAGATATTACGTGCAGCACCCATGCTGCACTCATTAGCTTTTTATTTTTCAATACTTAATATATTGAGCTGATTAGTCTGATTGGATGACTGAATTCCTGTTTTATCATATTGTTGCTATAATGTATCGGGTACATATGATTTTTTTATCAGTTATAGTACTTCTATGGCACCATGCAAGTACTATAACTGGTAAAAAAATCATAGTAACCTGATACATTATAGAAACAGTATGATAAAAATGAAATTCGGCCATCCGGTCAGACTAATCAGTGCCATCCCGTTCGATTTAACGTTATAAGTAATCTAAAATAAAAAACAAAAATTATTTAAATACATTAATACCTACTTTTTGATGTATCCTTGGAAACAATCTAAAATAAAAAATAAAAATTATTTTAATAAATAAATATTTACTTTTTTTGATTTATCGTTGAAAATAATCTAAAAATAAAAAATATAAATTATTTAAATAAATAAATACTTACTGTTTGATTTATCGTTGTAAATAATCTAAAATAAAAAATAAAAGTAATTTAAACAAACAAATACTTACTGTTTGATTTATCGATTTATCGTTGTAAACAATCTAAAATAAAAAATAAAAATTTGTTTTAATAAATAAATATTTACTTTTCTTGATTTATCGTTGTAAATAATCTAAAAATAAAAAATATAAATTATTTAAATAAATAAATACTTACTGTTTGATTTATCATTGGAAACAATCTAACAATAAAAAATTAGACTAGGCAAAATTAGATGCTTTCATGTCATCGGATTTCATCGAATCCGACGATTTCTGCCTGTCGGATCTGATCGGATCCTGTCATTGGAATCAGACAGGGTGTGGGTGGGTGTTACTCTCCCCTTCATTTCATTGACACCCACACCCACACCCCATCCTGTACATTTGTGAACTATTTTACATTTATGTGCTGCATTACATAAATGAAAGGCAAGGGAAAATATATAGAATGATAGAGAATTTCAAGCTAGATCAGAATCTAGTTTATTTTTTAGAAATTTATTTGTATAGTAACAATATTTTGAACAAAGGAAAAAAGTAACAATTTTTGGTACTCGTCAATTGACGGTTCGTTTACCGTACTCAAATTTTCTTTTCGATAAATTAATATAAGGAAATAAGTAAATATACAACGTGATAAAGAATTTCAAATTCTATCAGAATATAGAATTACTTTTTTTCAAAAGATAATTCTATCGTGATGAAAAATATTAAAAACAAATTTTGGTGACAGGGACAAAATCAAGTCTGTGAGAATCTGGACATGAGGGTGTCTTCCTTACACTCAATAGTTTTGGGTAATAATATATATATATTCAAACGGAAAGGCAAAGATACAGGCTGATAGAAAACTCCATGTGCTTTCAGAATATGTCATTATTTTTTAAAAAATACGCTGCTATGATAACGATATTTCTAGAATACAGACTAAAGCTTATTTTTTCCAGGCGTCTATACCTATTGAAAAGAAATTAATTGAATAAAATATGATTGAGAGGATGAGTGTAGATCTTTCTTAACACACTCTAATTATGATCAAACGCTTACATATCGTTTTGAGAAATAATTTGCTATTTAGTCGAAGTACCGATACTCATTGTTTTAAGTACTTGTTTATAGCGTTATAAGAAAATCAGAATAAAATATTGTAAAAATCTATGCAATGTTTATACACATCATATAATCTTACTATGCGATCTATAAGATCATTGAATCCTATCACCTAAAAAATAATAGTTGAAATCTCTGAAGAGTTCGATACCTTCTTTTCGAAAGGAAAATCAAAGATTTTTTTAAAACCTTATCAGTGTTTCAAAACATAAAGATGCATCATTCTCCAAGCATTTTGTAACACCCGATAGATTATGATACGAGAGCGTCTGAAGATTTTGTACACTGAGACAACACTTTACATCGAACAATTCATGAAACTAGATCGAACCATGTTTTTATCATGCGTTGTGTGATTGATGTCAATGAGGAGGATCTGGGTGCCTGTGTATACTATAAGACAAACAAGATTTTTTTTTTGTGAGAAAAAAAATCATTTTTCATATTTCTCTAATAAATTTGTTCAAATTCTCTTTTCTTTGGTAATTGTCTAGAAGATTTTAGTATATTTATGATGCAATCGTTATTTTACCCCTGTAACACATTAATTTTTCCTAATTGTTTACATTATTCCAGCAACCAAGATTTATTTTTCTGGATGCATTAAAAAACCTTTTGCTCTAGAAAGATGAAGAGATTTTGAATTATTTAATAATTGATTTATGTCATAAATTTCTTAACAAGAGCATGAAACTTGATAACGATACATTAGAAAGTATTTATAATGTATCCATATAAATCGTATAATTTTATATGATTTGGTTGTAGTATTCGTTAGACAGCCACACCCCATTTGACTGAAATAGAGCTCTGCAACGGTTCCAAAATAATTCTCTGGAACTGTTCAAAGAAGTATAAGTCGTTTCATTATTTTTAATGTTATTATATTATTCTATCATGCATTTTGTAGAGAAATGCTTTCTCTTCAAGCTCATGTACATATTTAGAAATACAAAATAATTCTTGATATGAAGATTTTTTTCTATTAAAATAAAACGGTTCCATATTTTTCGATTCTAAACGATTTCAAATTTGAAGTCGTTTTAGTTTAATACAAAAAAATATCTTCATATCAAGAATTATTTTGTGTTTCTAAATATGTATATGAGCTTGAAGAGAAAATATTTCTCTACAAAATGCATGATCGAATAACATAATGACATTAAAAATAATGAAACGGCATATACTTCTTTGAACAGTTCTAGAAAATTATTTTGGAATCATTGCAGGGCTCTATCTCTAATATACATAAACTGATTTATATGCATATACAAATCGAAAAATTCGGAAATTTGACGTTGTATAAAATGTCATTAAGTTAATAACGAAAGGTTTGATGAGTAAATGTCAAATAAAAATGTATTAGTTTGGCAAATAATTGAAAGTCTACTTTTTTTTAATATTCTGCAAGTGCACAAAAAACGTCTTATAAATATTACTTATGGCTGCAACTCCAATGGTAGTAATTCTAGCACACATTACATACACCCACACCCAACTCTGCACGAGTTACTGGTGATCCACATTCTAACTAGACACTTGTAGAAGTCTTAGCGGTGACCAAACTTAGGAATTTTCACTGACATCCGTAGCTTGATGTCGCACGATACTTATCAAATTATGTCGAATGATCACATCTGATGAGATTTCATGAGATTCATTCATTTACGAATGTTATTTCATTAAAAAATGAATATATTGACAAGTATGATTGACTTTTATGTAAATTAGAAGAGAATTTATTTCAGATCTACTTGTATGATTATAAATAAATACAAAAAAGAAAAAAAGAAAGATTATGAACTACATGATTAGTATGATGTCTTGTTTTTAAATGCAGCTGTTTAGATTTTTAACGTCCAAGTATATAACTTAATAAACTATAACAGAATCCTTGATCACAATCAAAAGGTTTACATTGTTTAGAGACCATCATTTCACACCGTTGACAATTTGCGTTCCAGTTTTGTTGGAGCAGAAAGTCCTTGTCACCAACACGGATATTGGATTTAGCCCCATTTGAAAGGGAAGACATATTTCCAAATGTCCAGGCACTAAAATCATGAAAATAATTACACTATTAATAGATCCTTGCTCTAGATATAATCTAAATTATTGAAATAGCAATTTTTTTTATATGTTACAATGAAAAATTCATATATTATGAAAAGATCAAATTCTTCTAGAAGCAAACACATGTTTAATGAATTTTCATTTCGTGAAGCTTACTAACTAATGAAATACTGTTTCAATAGATCTTCATTCTTTAAGTACAAATGTACACCAGAATTCATATGACCGACAACTCCTCATCATGAACATCTCTCAAAGTCTGGTATACGATAATTTCTCAGAATAAAAAATCAAGGGAGAATATTTGAAATCGATTCGAAGAAAACAAGACATGTTCTTTATCGACTGACACTTTGAAACTTTTTTTTTCATTATAGTTAGAGAATAGATCGACCTTGAAAATAACACAAAATGGTCGTGATCATCACATTTAGAGATTTAGCTACATAAAAACTATTCAATTTTGTATATTGTTTTCACAATATTTTAAGAATAAAAAAATATTTATTTCGATGTTTTTCAGTATACCTAAAGGATAGATTAGCATTCAACATGGCATGAAAAAATGGGGTCTAATAAACTAGTTATTTGAGAAATATTCAAATATACTTTTGATGAAGTATGTGCTTTTTTTATTTTTGAGATCAGTTTTTAGGCTATGTGCACATGAAGAGGGTTATCAAGACTATTCTATCTTTTACTAAATTTAACTCAAAAGAGAAACGGTAAGAAAAATATATTTGATATCTTACAGGCAAAATTTTACGTTAATACTTACCATTTGTCTGCATTTTCAAATCCCAGACAATCAAACCATGCATTTAGCAGTGGATCAGATATGATTTCCATCAGTTCATGTGTGAGCACGTTTATTGCGCCATCAGCACCAGTATCATTATTAGCCGAAACATTCACATTAATTGGATTACAATCGCTCGGGCATCTGTCTGGATTTCCTACAAATGCGTAAAAGCGGGTCTGATTGCCACAAGAGAAGTATCCATGATATCCACAATAGGTACCACAGAAAGTTGTATTTGGCGAAATGCTTTGCTGTATATCTGGAGAAGTTAGGAACAGATTAACACAATCTGCATTGTTTCTTAAGTCTCCAATTGTAGTAAGGTTGCAAATTATATTTTGTATATCCTGGTCAGTAAGTTGAGTTTGATAATTGGAGCTAATTGTTGTTGTACTTCCAAGAGAGATTGGACCTTTTACGTATACCTTGCAATTTTGTGATGAATTCTTACTGAAGTAGGTCTTTTCAATGTCGAAATAACCAGTATCTGATATCCTTGAAATAAAATAATTGATTAAACTTATTTGACTACTAGTCCAATTTCCATAATACTGTACATAAAATGATGTAGCTGAATAAATAATGAACAAGTAACGTAAAAATACTTACTATGATATTGACACAGACACCTTCAGTTAAGACGGGACCACCATAATAGCATATCGGAGTGTCGAGCAATAGACTTTGTACATCGGGCAATATAGTACCGTAAATTAGATTCAGGATAATATTTCCAACTCGACAAATCGGAATGTTTTGCCTTTCTGAAACGATATGATTATTATTGCAAACCCATAAATATCTTAGAATAGCAACATTGATAATATAAGAAGAACTTTGTTGAGACTAGACTTCGATTAATCATGAAATTAAACTAGTGAAACAAAATCATGAAAGTAATCAATCAGTCATTGTGCTCTATACGATTACGTAAATAGAAATAATTGCCTATCAAAAAACTAATCAGCAAATTTTGAAATGTAATGTGTACCAGAAATTTGACTAATGATAATTTATAACGAAAAATTCAAAATTTCTATACTAGTAACCAACTAAATCACAATATGAATTGATCAGATGATTTAACTACGTAATTACATTAAAAAAAAAATTTCCAAACGAAATCATTTATTATGATACTTTCAAAAATGTTGTTTGTCATTATACTGACACATAAAATATACAAATTTGTCTAATTTTACAGATCATTTATATAATATATCGATTAAAAGAAAAATAAGATTTCCTATTGCAAGCAGACTAAACAGTACTAGACACAGAAAACAATTTTTTTTATCATTTTAATTAAATCAATACCAGTTTTCTTACGTTGCTCTTTAGTTATGATATTTTTCAAATTCTTACGTGGTAGACAGTTCGATGATGTAATAAAAGCTGCAAAGATCACAATGGTTAATAAACAAGAAACGTAACCATGTTGATTGAATGTTGTATTTCGATTGATTTGCCAGTATGATCTAAGAAACATATTAGAGTAGTTTTCAATGTATATAAATCAATCGATCGACAACTTTACTTTTTTCGAAATTCTTCTACTACAACCTGCTTATGCTCATGAACATTGATCAAATCTTCTTTTGTAGTCATTCCCATGACTATTGTATCGTCTATAATTGTTGTATTCAATGTAAGAAGAAAATGAATTGAAAAAATATCTTTCATAATAACTTACTTGTATTATTTTGGTTTTGATTTTCACAATTCAGTAAAAAAAATACTGCTGCATTATACAAAAATACGTCCTATATATATATAGTTGATTTCTACTACCATTGAAACTATCTGACATGATCTGCAAAACATCACATAAAAATAACAACAACATTCATTCTCTATTCATCTTTTAAGGTGATTCTATATATAAACCATAGTAAAGGCAATTAAGTAGTATAAAGTTAAAGATATCGTACGAATAAAAAAAAAACAGAATGCATTCATTGTCTTTTCATACAGGACAAATATCTATTTATATTTGCAATACGAAATATCATATTTTACATGTATATAATTTTCGTACCTTTTTGTTTTTTTATATAAATAAACGTATGCACTAAGAAGAGTATAAAATTTCCTATAACGTAATAACATGTCAATGAACAAATTAAAATATGAAATTAATGAAAATAGTGCATGTGAAATCAAATATCATTTATTTTAATCCACTGAAAATGTTCAAAATAGAAAACTGGAGTAGAGTAATTTTCTCTTTCTTCTAAATATACTTCGATAGAGTACATCAAGATGATCAAGAGTATTTATTTTTATGTTTATTTTTTTTTCGAAAAAAATGCATCAATTTTTTTTCTTTTGTGAAAATTTTACAAACCGATCTATTTGAGATTGAACATAAAAACTTAAGTTTAGGAAGGTTGTCCGAGATGCTATTCGTATGTAATATAATCATAATTCAAATATCACAGGGACAAAGAAGTTCGAATTTTGAACAATCATTTTGCAGTTTCATTACATTTACTGTACTAGTACTCAAAACAATCATGTAGCTGTGTTATGTATCTTTGTTGCATTTTCTGAATTTTCTTGAATTGTAAATTTCTGGATCTTAGATGTATCTTGGAATTTCTTTTATAAAAGGTCATCCAGAAAAAAAATAAAAATCTATCGAATAACATATAACAAGAAAAAAAAATTCTTCTATAATTTTTCGTTTTTGGCATATTACTTTATAATGAATTTTCGATTGATGGATATATGAGATAAGTGAAATAAAATTTGATTTCATATAGACTATTCTCATTTTTACTATTTTTTTTTTATTCTTTCAATTTTATCTATTTTCATAGATTATTATATTTTTAATTTTTACTCAATCTTTGGACAATATATATAATATTTGTGTATCCATTTCGATTGTAATTCTTTATTGTTATCGCTTCGAAATAATCTTTCAGTTAATGAATATATCCTAAATTGAAAACTATTCGATTGTATATATTCTATTTTCATCGGTATTATTATTTTTTTTTTAAAATTATTTAGTTCTTGTCTAGTAATTTGACAATAAGTATATTATTTCGATTATGTGTCGTTTTTGGTGTTCCATGACTATGACCTTTTAATGGAATAAATTATTTATTTTTATACATATGATTAAATAGAATATAAGAAGTTGAAATAGTATATCGATTTTTTTTTAAAATAATGTTTCAGGGAATGAAAGTCAATTTTTTCCGATGACGTACTCTCTTTATAGTAGAAGTTGATTTTTGATAATGAATAAATTTCGAATAGTTTTCGATTCCTAAAAAATTGTCAAAATTCACCGTGAACAATTGAATCTAACAAATACATTAATAATCAATATTTCTAGGTTGAATTCTTCATGCTGAAACTCTATTCCAACAGATTTGACATTTTTACGAGAGATAGAATATAAGAATTTTTCAAATCTTGAAAATTGATCTATTTTTATGAGAAAAAAAAGATCAACGATAAACAACTGAATTTATTGAAAAAAATTCAATAGAAATATTCTTCATCAATTTCTGATTCTCTACCTAAGCATATTTTTACTAATTTCATCGTTTGAATCGTTGATTTATATCAAGTAGGATACAGAAATTTATGCTCTTCATTTTGTATACCTTTTGAATAGTCAAAAAAGTACCGTATAATAATACAATTATGAGTAGTCACATGTTGCATCTAGCAAGTATGTATAGGCGTACAGGTAGTACGAAAAAATATGTATTCATTGTTTGTTTTTGCGTTCTATATCTATAGGTGTATTCTGTGTATTTTCATATGTTATAAATCTATCATAGGACTACTACAAAAGATGAATCATGAACGAATTATGTGTTAGATTACATGAAATCAAAGAGAAATTCGACAACAGTAGAAGTGAAATATATATATGGTAAAGGTTCTCAATAAGAACAACTATGCCAAACTTTCGAAGAATATCATTTTTTTAATACGTCATTTTATATGATAATAATTTTTTTTTTTTGTTTGAATATTTTGGAGTGTAGATATGTTTTCTATATTGAGTAATCCAGAAATTCGAAAAATAAACAAACAATTAGTGATAGTTTTCGAATAAATGAATTTGTTTTAATAAGAACTTTATGTAAAAAGAATGTTACAAGTAAGAACAGAGTACCAAAAACAAGCAAAAAAATCCAAAGGATAAATCAATTAATTGACCTTGCCAATCGAACTTCATAATTTTGATATTACTTACGAAATTCTTATCAGCTAAATGGTATTTATTTGCAGGTTAATATTTTAACAAACTAAAGTTAGAGCGATATAAAACTTATAAAAAATCTTCTCATGTTCTTATTAGTAACTCTTTTCGTAGTTGAAAGGACCAGCGAAAAAGTATCCTTAATAAGAACGCATTATGTAAAATATGTTGAAAAATTTTTCTCGACCGATGGTCCAATGACTGTTAGTAGTTCTATATAAATGAAGATCTCCTTGTCAGTCAAGGATATCTATCTAAAAATATGGTATTAATAATAAATAATCTGCTACTTAGGTTATACTAAATCAGTCATAGATGGATTTTAATTGAAAATATGACATATTAAAGTTCATTCATGTGTATACGTATAAAAGAGGAATCTTTTGACATAAAATTTCTGACAATCATATTGAAGTATATTGAACATTTAAACGTTCGATACGGACGTCCATCGTAAGCAAAGTTCGAAGAAATCAACTGAAAGCAATTTATTGTTATTGTTGTTCGACTCGTTTTCGTTAGTTATTTGTTAGATAGTTTTATAAAAACGAATGTCCAATTGCTAATACAACACGATGATGAAAACGTTCAGTGAAAACTATAAAAATAAATAGTTTTTATAAAATTGAATAAAAAAAAACGGAAGGTTTAAAATATTGAGAACTCTAATGAATAATGTGCAAGTAGATTATATGCAAATATTTAATGAATATTTAAAACGATTCGAACAAGAACATAATATAGATGATTCAATAAATTATATTTATAAAAAGACTCAAGTCCAGAGAAAAAATAATCAGAAGAATTTAACAAAGATTCCATAATGATTATTTGAGCAAAAGAAGATTTAAATGAAACTCACTTGAAAAATTGTTTTAATCTAATAAATTATTCGTAAAATAAAAGAGATTTTAAACTAGAACCATTCAGATTCGTTGTCATTAGTAATCACTGAAAATTTTTGTCGTGTCTTTGAAAAAGTCTACTAGAACAAACAACCATGTATATTTTATGCGAAAAATGTTTATATCTAGGAATTGGAACTTATAAAATTGACGATTCAATTTTAGTTGAACTAAAAGGATGTGGGTGAGAATGAAGAGCAGACTGATGCTCACACCCATACCCACGCATTAAATGACAAGATACAATCACCGTTCACAATTATGAATACGATAGTTATACATCTGTAAGTCGTGACCATTCTTTTAATTATGTTGATTTCAACAAAAGCTTATCTTTCATGCTTCTTAAATTTATTTTTATTATTTCAATAGAAACTTAATGTGTGTCACTATGAAATATTAAACTCATGTGCAGGCGGCAAATTGATATTGTAAATCATAGCATATTTTGACTTCTTTGAAACGACCTTTTGAATCCATATCGACTCGAATTGCCGATGCAAATAGTGCCGGTGCGTTGAGTGTAAGAAATTCATTTTTGATTGCTGTGGCTGATGCTGTATTTAATAGATTGTGTTCTGGTAGTTTAAGACTTTTGAAAAGTTCTTCCGTCACTGTGTAATAATCAACTGCTTCTGAATAGTGGCAAGTACCTAAAGTAAGAAAATAAAGTTTAATATCGAATAGTTTGATATTTGAAACAAATACTAATCAATGTACTGAAATAATATTTTAAGGTATTGAATTTCGTTCAGACTCATAGTTTTTCTTTTTGCAGTTCTATTTAAGATAGTATGACTGGCTTGATTTTTTTAAATAGATCGATGAAACGTTTAGTTAACTGCTAAAAATGTTAATTTTCAAAATAAAAGAAAAAAGAACTGATCAGCATTCATAAACGAATTCTAATCGAAAGAAAGATCAGTTGAAGAGAACAAATAAGCAAAAGAAAATAAATCACTTAATGTATTTACCATGTTTCTCCCATTCTCCTTGAACGAGATCTTCATCAGGCATAATACAGAAATATCTTTTAACAAATGTTGCATTCAATTGAGGTTCATCACGACAATTTCGTGGATGAGCTCGAACATTTCCAGCGTTCGATGCTTGAGGCCATAAACCATGAACAATCAAACCGAATGAATTACTTGGATGACATTGAAATTTTTTATCACGTGCCGCTTGAGTTAGTGATGCACAATATGTTGGACTCCTTAAAACATCAATTAATTTATATTAATAAATGTCAATCTTTATCGAAGTTTATTCAAATTCAAAAACTAACTGAGAACAAGCATTTTTCTTATGAAGTTTTTATCGAATATCATCTTATTTTCTAAAACTCGATGGTTTATCGAGATTTTGATTCGACAAAAAAACAATCTGACAAAGTAGGGTTTTGATACTATTTAATATTCTAAAATTCGATAATGTTAGTTCCACATTAAAATTACGGAGTTCATTATTGTACATGACAATATGATTGATGTATTCTTGTCTTAACAAGATTTAATCCGAGTGATTTCATCAAATATTAGAGAATAAATATTTCTTTATAATAATTATTTTCTATGAAATATTCAATCAACTTACCATGATAATGCAAGCATTATATAGCTTGCTTTAGTCTGTGTATTCGACCATTCATTTGTTTTTGATTTCCAGTTGAAATCATAATTTGTCTTCAAACTTGATGGAAGTGGACACACTTCACCAGTAATTCTGTATCCAAATGTATAACCCAAGATTAAGAAGAAGATAATTAACTTGAAAGTCATTTTTTGAAATGTATAAAAACGAAGATGAAAATTTTTAATTGTGATATTATTCAGAAAAACCAGTAAGTAATGTCAATCGATATGACAAAAGAGAACAATCGATTAATGGTCGAGTTTTTTTCTCTTACATTCAACATTATTCAATGGATATTTATAATATTTTTTAGAACTTTTGAAACTTCAATATAGTAGATAACCAATAGTCTCTGATGACATTTATGAATATTTCAGTGATATATTGAGAAAAAAACAAATCTGTCGTAAAGATGCAAATAATCGTAAAATATTTATCGTTGTTCTTATCTTGCATATTACATTGCAAAGTTTATATTAAAAACATCCAATTAAACTCAACATGGTTTAAAATGGCTCCGAAATTGTAGTAATATCAATAAATATTTAAATAATAATTAGAAAGATATTAATTGAATTACATTAAGTCATTTTTTAGCACGATGTCTCAGTTATTTTTTTTTTACATTTTAGTCCAATTTTGACAGATTTATCTTTTCATTTTGAGATAAAAGCAGAGCATTTGCCGAAGGTAAAGTTGCTAGCCACACCCTCTAAGCTAATTTTTATTGTTATTATTATTGATATACACTATAATTTATAGCTTCAATAAATGAATTACGTCAATGATGATTGTTTTCAAAGAACTTCTAATCTATTTACTAGAGGTGACAAACTTTATGAAATTTACAACATCGAAACTATTCAAAACGTTTACTTGAAATTAATTCTATGCATAGAAAGTATCGAAGAAAAATAATTTAAGTAATTGAACTCATTTTAATCCGATAGGTTTCTTTATTTTCTGGCATTTAACTTACAGCCGAAGTCCTGCATTCGTATTGCGACCAGTGTTCTTAATGACTTCAGAGAGTTTCGACAAAATCTAATTATAAAGTTATTCTTATAATCTCAACTGAAAACTGAACAATATTTGATTGTATCAATACGCCACAATATAAGAGAAATCAGTCGGTTACTTAATGATTCTAATGGTGAGAATTATTGACTTGAGAAAAAGAATTTTTCACTCAATTATAATCGAATAATCATTGAATCAATCAATGTTTGTAGTTAAGGAGATGAATAGGCTATCACAACACGAAACGTTCTTTGAAAGAAAAATCTTCCAATATTTGATTAACAAATAATACAATCGTCATATGCTTGAAAATGACGGATATTTTCTTATGAAAACTGAACCCAGTGTCCAGTTCTTTTCCTAAGAGCTGATTTACTAAATTTTTTTTTCCATCATTAAACTTGTAACAGTTCGATTCTAGCTCTTATGTTTAGTTTAGCTATGTAGTTCGCAATGGAGCAGTCACAGCTGTATTTAATAGGATAAAACAAGATATTCAATGATTTCAGTTGATATAAATAGATCTAGACATTAATTTCAGTCATTTTTAAAAAGAAATGAACTAGGAAAACAGTTCGATAGCATGATCAAAAACAGTCACATTTCTAGTTGATAGATTAGCGAAATTCTTGTATGTGCTATATTAGTCATCGAAAATTTTCTCGACCATGTTTGTATCAAGTTCCCATTTATTCTATTTTCGAGTGCATTTTTGTCGAGTAGACGAAGTTTAGATTTATTAAAGACATCATAAATATTTGCCAACAGACAAGTATTCAAATGTAACGAAAAAAAATACGGCAATATTGTTCTGCATATGTTATCGCTTTAGTAGACTTGACTTGACTTTTAGCCTTTCTCTTTAACGTAACAGAACACAAAAGAAAAAATAATTTCATTTTTCTTTGCTTCAATAAAATTCTTCAAAACCTTTCAGTACACCATTAAACCAATAATAAGATGATGAAAATAATCATTTCATGTATTTGCGACTATTTTGCATATTGTTTTTTAAAGGAAAGACAAGATTCTCGATATTATTTAGTCTCACTGAATATAATTGTACTCCGTAGACTTTCTTCCCTAGCCATCGAATTCAATAATCTCATATAATAAACCATTTCCTATTACTACTAGTGGATAGAAATAATTGAATTAAAGATAGACTTTTATTTTTCAAGCCATTCTGCTTCAAGACTGGACACATATCATATAGAGGCTCTACGAGAAATCGGTATGATTCTTGGTTAATAATGACAAAGATAGATTGAGAAAATAATAAAATAACAGATGAACAAGTTAGATCGAGTAAAATTTGTATGAGGTAGAGAATCACATTATTCTCGAAATCAATTATTGATTGAAGTTGATCATACTATGACTTGTGCAACCATTTGAATAATGGAGATCGCAGCGGCTACTTCGCAGAAAGTCGATGGCACATAGAAAGGCTTGAAATCGGTTTTGTATGTTATCAGCTCATCTTGAATTCGTTTCATTTGTTTATAAATTATGACTGAATCTATGGATGTGGAACTGAATTTACCAATCGAGAAATCAATCAATGAAAAGTATATAAAATTCAATATTAAGTTAGCTTTCATAGATATATTTATCAATTAAATAACAACATAAAACGAAAATGCACTAATTCAAATAAGAACATACGGTGCAACCGTCATAATTTTCAAGTAATATAAACAACAGGTTTTATATAAAGAGAAAACGTCATTGAAAATGGCATTTATTAACGTTAAATAGAAACGATTATGAAGAGTTTCTCGTGTCGAATTCTAAAAATTCTAGAACTTTATTGAATAGAATCTTTTCCATCCCCAGGTAAATCAAAACGGTATTGTTTACGATCCGAAAACAGCCCGTAAATCCTGTAAAAACGAAGTATTTACGGCAATATACGGATTCAATGCGTTCCGTTTTCGATCCATATTATCTGGCGCAGAAATACGGACCGTGTGTTGATCGAATACGTTGCGTTACACTATGTCCGTTAACGGATCGCTTTGTATCGTATGTCAATGCATACGATACGACCTAGTATTGTATCTCATTGTTTTCGTTAACAGAAAAAAAGAGAGTCTTCACAGCTCAATCCCTCTACCTCAGAAATATTTTTTATCGCAACAGAATTTTCAAAAGAGTCACTTATTTTGAATTTAAAACAAAATAGTTTTTAGAAAATTATTGTAAAAAAATGTAATATAGTAAATGAATCTAAAAAAATTGTCGTTTTCATCTAAAAAAAAGTTGCTTTTAACATAGTAAAGATTTGAATTGAAAAATGGCAAAAATTTTTTGTTAAATAAAAAATATTTATACTTCATTCTCTTCTTCGATGTTATTAAAATAAAAATAATTTTCAGAAAAAAACATACTAATGTTTCGAAAAATGATTGATTTGATCCTAAATGAAAAATTAATAAATTATTTGTTTTGAAATAAATTAATAAAATATAAATTTGAACATATTTTTAGAGAAATTGTTTTTAAAATAAATTGTTTCTTTAAAACCATATTGTTAAATTTGTTCCAATAAGTGTTTTATTCTAAAACTGAAAAGAATTCAATTGAAAAAAGGTCTTTTTTTAATAAACACTTAGTCTATCCTTTTCTTTTCCTTCTCTTCTTTCGAGATAGTATAGGTGTTTACCATCTCGCGTTTTGCATGTGTCATTAAATTTTCTTCCATTTCAATCATCTATATATAGTCATTTAAAAAAAAATAAAATCAGCAAGGGAGATTCATTATTTATCTAGAAAATCAAGTCGTCTGTATGCAGTTGGATTCGATCTAAATAAAATCATTTCCTTTAAAAGAAATGAAGAAAGATTAAAAAAATAGACATATATATTGACATAAGTTTTCGATTTAGCCTAAATAAAAAATGATTTTTTCTATATGAACTAAAAATTCTATATACTCCAATCCCTGATTAGAATGAAGAGATAATTCAAATACTGGAAGTGCTTTTTGTTGGACAGGGGGAAGCGAATGTGAAAGCTTTAAAATGGGATAGCCTTAACTATCTATGAGACTCACCGTTTACCAACGACTTGACTAATGAATTATCTTTAAAAAGACTATCTATTTTTCATTCATTTCAATAATAGAATTTCGATGGGCACGATGATGAAGCTTTGCAATTCGACACGTTTGAGGATAGGCATTGTTCCATCTTATAAGCTTCAACGAAAGCTATTCATCGACATACAAAATGATTTAAAAGGATTTTCAGTAGCTAAATATTCATAAGAAAAATGAATCTTACATCAGATTTAAACTGTAGAAAAATGTTTTCAGTAAGAAAAATCATAGCAACATTTCACCATTGAATTTTTAATGGTGTTAAATGAAATTTATTACGGTTACTAACTATACATCATGAAACGTCATCGAGACAAATAGCTGAGTGATATATTCAATAGAAAAAGAATACGGAGCGAATACATTCCGTTAATATAGTCATTCGAAGAAACACTGTAATGAGTTCTCAGACGCAGTGCTGTCAAAAGTCGATTGTATTCTACATTGTTGAATGTAAAAATGTATAGATGTACTTTGGAGATATTTCAACGAAACAAGACCGTATACGGCCTAGTTTACGTATCGTTAAACGCTGTCCAGTAATCGCTTCGCAGACGTTCCGTAATTGATATGTAAGTACACCGTAAAAAGATCTCCGTAAACGAAATTCTACTGAATACCGTAAAGAAACCGTTTTTTATCCGTTACCTGCCGTATACGGACCGTTCCATCTGACCTCCCTAGAGAATATACTGAGTTAAGGGTACCCAAAAAAGTACCCTGATACCAGTATGTCACAGGAACTTTTGGGTACCAAAGTACTTGCAGGTACTTAAGTGGTACTTTGGCAAGTACCCTGCTGGAAAATGCACAGTAATTGGGTACCTAAAGGTACTGATCAAGTACTGAATTGGGTACCATTGTATAGTATTTCTAAGTACCCTGTTACCAAATTTTCAGTATGTTCAGGATCGAACCTGATCTTTGACTTTTTAACATTTTTTCTTTTTCTTGAGATAATTTGCTAGATTTTTTTTTACTTTATTCAATTTAATTTTTTCAATTCCAAAAACTTAGCAGGAACAATGTCGGGATCCGACTCAACTTGAGTTGGTCGTAGACCACTTCAGGGTAGTCCGATCTTAATTTACGACCAAGCTCGGCATTTCCTCGACTAAGAAATAGTCAAGAAATAATTTAGAAAAAAACTAGTATGAAAATTGATTATTTTCTTATGATTTATCGAGTTGTTTATATAGAGCCGTACGTAAAAAGAAAACGGTGAATGAATAATCGCCACACAGAACGCGAAAAATTTCGGATACCCTGTCGAGATTTCCTCAGTAAAGTTACAGACTTGTGTATCCATGCAGGTACTTATTCAGTGAATGTACTTTTACGGGTACCCCAAACAGTACATACATCAGTAAAATTACTGAGAATTTTCAAAGTACCCATATTGGGTACCCTGCTAGAGCTTTCTCAGTACATGGGTACCCTGAACTCAGTACTTTCTCTAGGGCTGGGTCTAGTTTTTAGTGATGAGTCATTAAGCAGACAAAGAAACCAATCTTTTCAAACAAATCCAAAAATGTATCGTTCTAGTGACTAGAACATATCATTTCGATTCAAAAGATACGATTGTCTTTTCATCTGCTTCTAGTTTGTGATTTTTGTAATATGAATAAGTACATGTCATCAAAAACAATAGAATGAATAAAACAGCCTTAATTTCTATTTATGTTAGTTCATTTAGTCGTTGCACGTTAGCTTTTCGTTTCTATTTTTGGACATACAGTATTAATAATATAAGAAAAATTATCTTGGTGATTTTTATAGAAGAATAATATCTCATGGTGACGGTGGTTGAAAACAATTTTGCTTATCATGGTTATGTTGAAGAGTTGTAAAAAAGAAAAGTTAAGGTAGTTTGTGAAACAATATAAAAAGCTATTTGTTGATCTATATATTTCATAAATAAAAAAAGAATTGAGGGTGTGGGTGTGGGTGTGGGTGTGGGTGTGGGTGTGGGTGTGGGCGTGGGTGTGGGTGGGTGGGTGTGGGTGGCTGTGGGTGTGGGTGGGGGTGGGTGTGGGGGTGGGTGTGGGTGTTTATAATCATTCGACTATCCATAACCATCCCCACCCCCACCCACACCCACACACACCCCACCCCACCCCACACCCACATCCACCCACACCCACACATCCACA
Organism: Rotaria sp. Silwood1; assembly: GCA_905250075.1. Taxonomy (NCBI): domain Eukaryota; kingdom Metazoa; phylum Rotifera; class Eurotatoria; order Philodinida; family Philodinidae; genus Rotaria; species Rotaria sp. Silwood1. The sequence goes on along the minus strand of CAJNOP010000942.1, from coordinate 49,017 downwards.
CCCACACCTCACCCACACACTCACATCCACGCCCCACCCCACACCCACACCCACACGCCCACACCCAAATATGCCACATGATATTGTTGCCGATCATCAGCTCTGATTGAAGAGAAGAGCCACGCCCATACCCACATCCTTTTCGTTGATTTGTTCTGTTATCGCTGAAAACGTGTGTTTATGCTTTTCTTTTGCCTTTTACCTTGAAAGTCACAGCAAAAGAGAAAGAAAGAAAATTTGAAGGAGGTCTCCAACATATTGAAGAAGCACATGCGTGAGACTCTCCTATACCATGCTTACGAAAAGGTTGTATGCGTTTGGTTACTTTAACAAATTTACTTTGCTGTTACATTACACTTTTTTCTAGTTCTCTGTCCGAAGAAAAAAGTGCACAGTCATAATAAAGGTATGTTACACATTGTCAATAAATAAATCTGCATAAAGAGAAAAAATATTTAACAGTCTGTTAGAGTCAGTAGATGGCACTTACTGACGCTAATCTGTTTATTATATATATTGTTCTACTGATTTTGTTCTGTTCTACAATGTCATTTGTCGGATAACCGACTCACGTGATTGACTTTTCTATTATACGTATATATTGTTTCGTTTTTTACTCTTGTTAAGTGATTTTGTTCAACATCATCGTTCTTGTTGTCACATTTCTTCAAGAATACATTTTCATCAACATCTTGCTTCACATATACATCAATAACTACATAACGATCCATTTATGTAAGCTAAAGATTTATATAAATGTTACAGTGATAAACTCTATCCTATGTTCCCCATAGTCATTCATTTAACGATACATATTATTCAAACACAAGCAACATTTATGACAAATAACGTTTCAGTATCGCTCTTGACATTACCTGTTGAAATTATTTATCGTATTCTCGACAATCTCAATGACTTATCAATTTTATGTTCAGTCCGTAATGTGTGTGCACGACTGAATATGATCACTGATACATATGATCGATATCAGGTAATTTCCATTTCTATCATTCAGTTAGATTTTTAGTATGCTCAAAATATCACTCAGTTAAACCAAGTATTATTTGATTTATTTTAGCTGTTGATTTTAGAATAGTAAAACTTCGATGATAATATTCTAATGTTGATTCATATTATCCAACACAAATGGATCATTACGTTATAAGAGCTATCTGCAAAGATTACACTGAGTTATCAATTATAGAAAGGAGTCAACCGTTATTAAAGAAGCTAAGATATCGAAACAAACTAATCATACTACTGAGTATTTAAGAGTCATTAGATATCAGAAAACTCTACAAACGATCTGAAATTACAAGAGTTATACCATCATCGGAAATAAGAAGTATTTTTCGATGCAATTTTTCGAAATCGGTATTTTTTCAAAGAAGACAATATTAAGAGAGGATAAGTGATTTATTTAATTGATAGAACGATTAGTTGATACTAAGAATTTTTTTAGTTCATAGTTCTTCTCATATAACAAACAATTTTCTAACTGAAATGGGGATGAGTATAGGACTAAAAATTAAAATACCTTTTTATTTCAATTGTCAAAATTAATTACACTAAAGCATTTTTGATGCGTTTGTAAGTAAATCAGAATCGAACAAGTCTAGAATCCATTCTACAACATATCTTCTATATTTGATAACATATTCGTAACAAATACTTTCGTCTACAAGCATTTATATAGAGTGGATTAGAAAATTTAAGGTGTTTTTTTTTGTTTTGCATCTATGTAACTTATTTGAGTCAATGATCAGGTTAATCTGGTTATTATTAAGTGAATTTAATTAGTATCTATTACGTAATTCCATCTAAAGATTCGAACTTCCTTTTTTTTATTTTTCGAAGGAAAAAATTTTCGTCCATTGCATTGTTTTACACTTTTGTAATAACAATCTAGGCTCACTCATAATGAGTCTTATAGCTTTCATTTCTAAGAAATAGATTTTTTATTTTAATCGTAATTGTTCAAATGTGATTGTAAATATTTCCATTCATTTCATTTTCTTTCTGATGGCTCCTTAAACAGAAATAAAATAGAATGAATGCATTCGTATGGAAGAAGAAGTAAATCCATACCGATACCATTAATATAAATAACACATTCAAGGCAATCATATTATAAATTTATGTATCAAAACGTCGTATGTGATGATGTTAGCGTTACAAATCGTTTATTAGTTTAACTAACGTTTGATCCTTTGGGAGTTTCCCTTCTCAAAATCTTTCTTATTTAAATGTATATATTTGTTGGCTTAATTTCACAACTTTCATATTATCTAATCTCAGTTTAAAGTATAGTTTAGTAAGACTTGTAAACTGTTTTTGGACTAATTTAAGAATTTTATAAGTTTTGATCTTATATCTCATTAGAATAATCTTGAGAAAAGAGGTAATCGACTAATAATACGTACAATTCTTCTGGACTAATAAATAGATAATAGATGTACGATGTTCTTGAACAATTAATTGGAATAATAATCTGTACGCTTACATCCCAGAGATATAGTGTCATTGAAACTTGTAGACGCTAATCTGAAAACTATTACAAAAAAAGTGAAATTTTTGTTTGTAGACATTTTTACATATGGTGTAAATTCTTATCCGATGTTATTATTATAATTCAAAAACTTTTAATGTAAAATATAAAAAAGTTATATAAAATTATAGTACTGAATCATAAATTCGAAAGAAGATTTTTAACGAATTAAAGTCAAATAACAATTGAGTAAATATCTAAGCGCTACATTATAACCAAGAATCTTTTGAAAAAAGAATTTCATAGAAATGAAAAGTAGAAAAAATCCACATCTGAAATTACTCTGTCGAATAATGAATTTCTTAGTGCATAAGTCCAGATAAAAAAAAAATAAAGCTCACATCTGAAAATAAATAGAATATATATTTTAAAGCCAAACTTACTAATGAAATTACTGTTGAGTTTAAATTAAAGAAGAAAGAATAGACTTAAGTTTTTTAAACAAATACTAACTAATTAATTTGTTCTTACTGATAACTCGGCTGTTCGACTTGATCTGAATAAATAATAAGAAACAGTCTATTTCTGAGAGTAGTCATTTGACGAAATAAAGTTGGACATGTCTGGTTTTTTAACAGTTGAAATAAATGTTTTCATGCAAAATAATCATAATTGAGCCTTTTTACTTGCAGAAATGAAATATATGAGACTAATTTTCGTATAACGTATTGCAGTTTCCTTCTTTTTGAAAAATCTAAATTTATTATCGCCATATGACAAACGGACAATCTATTGTTGAAACATAAGCAATTTTTCGGACATTTGCAACCATTTATCTAATATAAGTTTTGATAAGCATTGATGGTTTTTAGAAAAAAAATAGACAAGACTCTTAAAAATCATGGCAAAACTTTGTTAAAACGGTATTTTAACGATTTCTTTAACGCATTATCTACTCCAAAGAGCGTTTAAAGACGTAAAATTCTTCCAGATTCTCGCATTTTTACCCATTTTGAGGTTAAAAGTTTTGACTTTTATCGTGTTCAAGGATAAAATATGTATTACCGCAGATAGATTAGTTAAGAGAACATACTCTTATGCGTATTTATCTGATCCAATTTCATTGTATTCAACAATTATTCCTTATTTGTCATTTTTTAAAAGGTGACGCAATACGTTGTACTGAATTCATCTCTTGAGATATGTTTAATCGCAAAATCTTTAATTGATTTTATTTGACGGTGGTCTTAGGATCATTGAAATTTTTGGTTTGTTGTTTTGGTATAGATAAATGGCCAGTGGTGAAAAACTGTATGATCGAATAGTGATAAAGAATAAATCTAAGATATTATATAAGAGTACTTTATGTTTTGCAAAGAGAATCCTGGACATAGCAATGATACAGTGAAAATAAAATAGATGTACGAAGCTCTTTGTAAATGAATAAAAACGGTATGGATGTAGATCTTCTTCTCAATCATACCCACATCCATTGAAATTAAAACATTTTTGGTTTAACAAGTGATATATGCCTAATCTCTGTTGACGGAGTACCTTAAGTTTCAATGATGGCCTCATCTTTCTAGAGTAGTACACATAGTGCATAGAATATCCTGATTCTGAATAGTTTTGATTTTTACAGGATCCAATCGTTCATGAATATATTGAAGTTTATGTTTTGTTTTTCTTTTCTTAGTTGTTGCCTCTTTAATCTATTTATTCTTGTACTATATCAGCGAACTTTTTCAATCATATTCACGATTTAATCAATCGTTGATATATATTCTTTAAATGATAATATCGTTGTTATTATTGTCTCATACTTGTTATTGATTCTTCGTATGTTTTCATTTCTGTCCAATGCATAATAAGACTTATGTATCTTTCAATTTAGTGCGCTTGTCCTTCATATAGTTTATTAGGAGCTGATATAATCAATAGATTATTAGTCTTTTTGTAGTTGACTCGCTATAAGTAAACGATCAAATATGTCAGTTTTTCATGTTTCTATTTATTCTTTAGAGAAAAATAAAATTTTCATCGTTGAGTTTTTCTGATTACATCAGCTGAGATGAGGAATAATCGAATCGTATCAGTCATATATTACTAATAAGCTTTCATGATACATACGACCTTTTTTCAATTGTTAATCGGTTCCAGTTGTCTCGAAATCATGATAAGGTAATCTCATCAGATTCTTTTTTTTTATTCGATTTCTTAACATTTTTATGTTAAATGTGACAACCACTGTCTTCATCTGTGTGGTTTATCATTCGACTAGATAAAACATATTTACTGAGCCTATATGGATACTTCGTAAATGTTTTTCAATACTGCATCATTTTACTGATGATAGCAATTTAGTGAATAGAATTCGAAAAGTTTTTTAGATGAAGCCTTCAAAATGTATCTTCCATGCTTGTTCAGCTTCGGATTATTTCAAAAATACAAAATGTTTCTAAATGGGCTTGACACTTATTAAATACTATAATGTAATAGATTACTTTCAAACAACACTCTATAGTTATATAAGCTTGTTGTAGTTAGAACATATTAAGTGTAATAACGGTTATATATTAGTTCAGAAACATAAATACGTTATGAACAGAAAACAATGTTCATGTTTCGCGATTTCTTTCCCCTTAAAATCTCGATGCATTCTTACTCCTCGATTTTTCGTTGCTACTCCTAATAGGAGATGACACGTTTCGAATTTCCAACAGCTTCACCCAGGAAAATATTTCAAACAAATAATATAAGCCACACTATTTCTAATATTGTATTTTCCCACGATAAATTACATACGATCTAACATATAAAATACAAGACAACTTCGTGCGATTTTTCATAAGAAGAACCATCACTCATTACCTTTCAAACATTTCAACTCAATTTTTTACTCTACTCTTCACATGTTTTAAAAACTTCTCTATATAATAGCCCCTCTGTCATAGGCTAAAAAATATTTTCATTCACGCTTACAGCCTCACTACAAAATAATAAGATGACTGTCAATCCCTCTTCATTACTCTCATTTCTTCGATCGTTATTTATTCACAAAGACACTAACTACGCTAGAATTCTTCTGGTGTCGAATCGACAGCAAAACAGTACAGCAACTGGCTGCTGCATTACAAAATAACACGGTAACCTTCATTCTCTCGGCATCTCTCCCTATTTTTATCTCTGCTTTCTCACACAGACAATAACCACATTAAGATTCTCCTTGAATGATATCGGACCTTACAGCGCACAACATATAGCTTATGCATTACAATATAACACGGTAATCTTCATTTCCACTCTATTTCACTCATGTACCAATCTTTACATTTTTACACAGACACTAACTATACTAGAGATCTCCTACTGTAAATTGGTAGAAGAAGGAGTGCAGTATTTCTCTCACGCATTACAAAATAACAAGGTGACACCGATTCTTTCTCTCTTTCACTCATATTTTCATCTCCATTTACCAATGCAGACACTAACCACAATAGATCTTTCCGGAAATAAAGCTGGGGCTGGTGGTATACGATATCTGGCTGATGCATTAAAGCAGAACAAAGTAACCATACATTTCTCTGCAGCTTTCTTATTTCTCCGTCGCCACTTTTTCACACAGACAATCACCACAGTAAAGATTTCCTATAATAAAATCAGAGATCTCGGAGCACAATATCTAACTGATGTATTAAAACAAAATACGGTAATTCTCATTCTCTCTGGGTATCTCTCATTTCTTTATGTCTGCTTTGTCACCCAGATACTCACCACGATAGAGATCTCTTCCAACGAAATCGGAGACGAAGGAGCACAACATGTGGCTAATGGATTACGAAATAATACAGTAATTCTTACTCATTCTTTACTACTCGTATTCTCTCGTCTCCATTTCTTCACTTAGACACTCATAACACTACAGATGTCCTCCAATGCAATTGGAGCTCTTGGAGCACAACATCTCGCTAATGCATTACAACATAATGCTGTAATCATCATTCTCTCTTCATTTGACTCATATCGCAATCTTCACATTTTGCACACAGACACTAATCACACTAGATCTCTCCTATAATATAATTGGAGATGAAGGAGCAGAATATCTGTCTGATACAATAAAGCATAACACGGTGACTCTCATGCTCTTTGTATCTCTCTTAATTCTCCAACTGCACTTTTTCATACAGTCACTCACTGAACTAAATCTCGTAGACAATCAAATCAGAGAGAAAGGAATACAATATCTCGCTGATGCATTACAACATAACACTGTAACGCTTATTCTCTCTTCATATCTCTCATTTCTCTTTCACCAATTTTTCACACAGACACTAGCCACATTAGATCTCCATAAAAACCGAATTGGAGCTCTTGGAGCACAATATCTGAGTCATGCACTACAACGCAACATGGTAACCATTATTATTTTCTCATTTCCCTGCTACATTTGTTTCTATTTGTTTACACAGACAATCACTACACTCAATTTCTATGAAAATAAAATCGAAGCTCTCGGGGCACAACATCTGGCTAATGCATTAAAGTATAATACGGTAACTATTCATTTCTCTGCATCTTTCTGATTTTTCCTTCTTCATGTTTTTTCAAATAGACAATAACCACACTAGATCTTACCTTCAACAAAATCGGAGATGAAGGAGCACAACATCTGGCTGATACATTAAAATATAACAAGGTGACTACGATTCTCTATTTGTCTTTCGCATTGCTTTATTTCCACTTTTATCACACAGACACTAACCATACTAAACCTCTACTACAATGAAATCGGAACTCTCGGATTACAACATTTGGCTGACGCATTAAAACATAACACGGTGATGATGATGATGATCTTTTTAGCTCTCTATCATGTAAGCATATCTTTTCTTTTATACAGACACTTACGACATTAAACATCTCTTCTAATAAAGGTGGAGCACTCGGAGCACAATATCTGGCTGACGCATTAAAACATAATACCGTGATCCTGATTACTCGCTTCATCTTTCTCATATACTCGTCTCTATTGTTTTCAAACAGACACTCACCGTGCTAGAGTTCAGATCTAATGATATAGGAGTTCTCGGAGCACAATATCTTGCTGATGCATTACGAAATAACACAGTAATCTTTATTCTCTTTACATCGCCCTCATTTTGGATTTTCGTCTATTTCACATAGAAACTCACGATATTAGATCTCAACGAGAATGAAATTGGGGCTCTTGGAGCACAACATCTGGCTGACGCACTAAAAGATAATAAGGTGAGTTTCAGTCTCGCGACATCTCTCTCATCTCCCATTCTTCACCTTTTGTCCAGACAGTCACCACACTCAAACTCGTATACAATGAAATCCGAGACAATGGAGCAGAACATCTTGCAGAAGCACTACGAAATAATACGGTCATTCTCATTCTCTCTTCATTTCGGTCATATACGCATCTTTACTGTTTCACACAGACACTAACCACACTTATGCTCTACGGGAATCATATAGGAGCTCTGGGAGCACAATATCTGGCTAATGCGTTACAATATAACACAGTAACCCTGACTCTTTCTGTATCTGTCTGATTTTCAATTCTCGTTTTTTTTTGCACACAGACACTGACTACACTAGATCTCTCTGGAAATTATATCCGAGATGAAGGAGCACAATACCTGAGTGTTACGTTACGAAATAACACGGTAATCCTGATGACCTCTTCATCTGTCTCGTATACACATCTTCGATTTTTAACAGACACTTAAGACATTAGAGCTTGGAGGTGATCGAAACGAAACCACTGGAATTGGAGCTCTCGGTGTACAACATTTGGCAGCTGCACTACGATATAACACAGTGACTATTAATGTCTTCCTATCTCTCTCATATACTCATGTTCACTTTTCACACAGACACTAACCACACTCGATCTTTCATTCAATTATATTGGGGATCTTGGAGAACAGTATCTAACTGATGCATTACAATATAACACTGTGACTACCATTCTTTTTGAATCTCAGTTCTTCATCTCTTTTTTTCCCCACAGACACTCATCGACCTAGATCTCAACGATATTCGAATTGGAGAGAAGCTTCGAAGTTGTTTGAGAGATCGGAGTGATCGAAACAGACGACGAATAAAGTGATGAACATCGATTTGAGAAGCTTGCTTGAATGTAAAACTATGATGACTGTATAAATGTATGAGCGAATGTTCTTTGTCACATTTTTGTTCATCATGAGAAGAAAAGTATTTGGGGGGGGGGGTGTGGGTGGGTGGGTGTGGGATGGGGTGTGGGCGGGTGTGGGTGTAATAATCAGATGCACATCACACTCCACACACCGACACCCACACCCACCCACACCCACACCCCACACCCTACACCCACACCCTGCTTATATTTTCCCTTAAACGGTTGTTTCCCTTAAACGGTGACCACAGTATTTCGATTACTTGGTTATTCAAACTATATTATAAGTTTTTCAAATAGCAAAACTTTCGTTAAAATGCTAAGCACTAATCCGGAAACAGAGATACTCGTGTGAAAGCGATAGATGAATTTATGAAAATTTTGGAAGCATAGCCAAGCAAATAACGGCAGAATGAAGTTTTCAATGTTTCTTTTCTTTTTTTTACTGATGTGGGAGACTTACTTTTTCTTTTTCTTACTTCCTTTTTGAAAAACAGTAAGAGAAAAACATTATTTTTCTTTCCACTATCTAAGGGTAGGGAAAAAATTATTATTTAGTTCTTTTATAGAATCGAAAGAACAGAGAGCGCTCGCTCATCTAACAGTGACATTTTTATAGTAAAATAGAGAAAGAACACATGAGATTTTTTTAACGTAATTGTTGACACATGTAGAATGAAATTACCTTGAACATAAACGATCTTTTTACTAATTCAAAATGAATACTTATATTTTCACTCCGGCTGACTTAGAAAAATGCTTCTCTTTAAGTTTTGATCCAAGGCTGTCCACAGCAGCGTCTGCATTTGTCGACTTGGAAAATATTGTCTCTAAGCAACATCAAATAATACGCTTTGATATTAATCTTCATGATAGTACAGAAACGGCAGTTACTGTCGATCATTTACGATATATTGCTGATTCAGCGCAATTCTTCAACACTACTACCGAATGTTTAGAATATCTGGACCAGACAAAATATATCAATACATTCGTAATTGTGTCTGAACAACAGGCCGAACATTTTATTCCAGAAATCCATACTCGAGAAAATATTCTATTAATTTATATTTTACGTCGTGATCATGAATCTGTTTCTTTCAATCCAAGTCTAGAATGGTTTGAAAAATATAGAAAAGTAAATTATACTTTATTTTTTTTTTATTAAGATGCGGTACATAAAAAAGCAAAAGACGGTGATCAAAAATGATCATGTTTTTCTGCACTCTGGAAGTATTATAACTACTATCTTAGTATCTATTTGCAAAGCTTCGTCTCTTTTCTGGATAAAAAATATATATAACATTTAGTTTGTATATCTTTGCCTACATCAAATAGCCCCAAAAAGCATTTATTATGCTCAAGAGAACTCTAGAAATTGTTAAGGCGTTCAGGAATGTTCCTATAGCCTTCCTCTATAAAAGATTCTAAAATTCTCTGAAATATGATAAATTTCTCCTAGTGCCATTTGACCTGTGCATAGGTAATACACTCTTAATGCAATCTTATTTAATAATAGTACCAGGATGCGTCAAAATTGATGATTTTACGATATATATTATCAATAAAATTCTTATTTGTACTCCCATTTTTTAGGTAAAAAAATTTGTTTACATCACTTATGAAGACTTGTTAGAAGATGTCAGAAAAGATGTCAAATATTATTTAGTGTCAGAAGTCCAATGTGATTTACATTTCGAAAAATTTGGTGAGAGTGCTGGGTGTTCATACCGATCCTGGCACCAAGAATTCATTGATATTCTATGCAATTTATCTTATCCGGAAGATCAATTTAAGAAACTCTTACCTTTGTTAAAACAGTATACTGCTACTCCGAATGAAATTGAAATTTTTGAACAAAATTACAAGACGAAAGGTCCTATATATTATTATACAAAAGAACTTTATATATATATTCCATTAAATCAAGCATTACGTCAGCGCAATATCCCTCTACTATTTAAGTTTGGTTTTTTAATTAAAGACTTAAACCAAGAACTCAAGAAAGCACAAAAACAGTTCATTAAAAACTATTCAAATACGCCTATTCTAACATTATATCGTGGTCAACAGATGTCTATAGATGATATTGGAAAATTATATGACGATTTATATATTTATAATACAACTATGTTTTCTTCATCTTCTGATCACGAAGTATCGAAAATATTTCAAAATGAAAGATTAAAACAAGATTCCTTTCTTCAAAATGTTTTATTTCAAATTGAAATTGATATAAGAAAAAGATCTCCACCATACGCTGCTATTTCTGAACAGAGTCAATTTGAAGATGAAGCAGAAGTTTTATTTATGATCGGAAATCCATTTAAAGTTCAAAATATCAAGTACATCGAAAAAGAAAATTATTATTTAGTTAACTTAGTCTTACTTAATGATTTTGAACCAAACGATGTGAGAATATCGACAGATTACTCTGATCGAAGAAATATAAAAAATTGTCTAAGTACATTCAAACTTCAAATGTATTATGTAACATCTATTGAACTAAATATTATTTATCAGGAACTAATGAATTTATATCCGTCGGAAAAATGGATTGAAGCAGTGAAATTTTATCGCTCTGGTCAATATTTTCAATATAGAGAAAAACAGTGTCAAGTGGCACTGGATAAATACAAACGTGCATTAATGATTTGGCGTTCCTTTGATGAGGATAATGATTTAAATTGTTCGATTGATATTGGTCATACTTATATTCTGATTGGTCTTTGCTATCAATCGTTACGAACTGATGAACAAGTTATTAAAAAGAATTTCGATCGAGCTCATAAACATTATAAAACAGCATATAACAACTCTCGTTGTGAACATGAACGAACTGAAACATTAGATTGTTTGGCAAATATTTGTGCTCATAAAATGTTATTACCATGGAAAGATGAAAAATTAGTAAAAAAATATGGTCCAAAGGCAATGAAATATAAATGGCAATATATTAAAACAATCTTACACAATGACTTATATGATAAAATAAAAGTTGCTGAGAGTCTTGAACTCTTAGCGTATTACTCTAAAAAACTAATGAATTACGATATTGCGTTAAATAGTTACAAAATGGCACTCAATATCTATCAACAACAAATTGAACTAGATCAAAATTCGATTACTGGCTGTATTGATGAAATTGTTGAAATTTATATCAAACAGAAAAATGACACACATTCAGCAATACCTTATCAAAAAATGCGACATGCAATGAGATTAAAATATAATGAACATCGCTTAGAGGATGATAAACATACATCTTATCACAAGAAAAAACGAATAATAGACAGTTATATTGAACTAGCTAAACTATACGCAAAAGACAACCAATATGATTTAGCATTTGAACAATTAAAACTAGCAAACGCACTCTATAGCAATGAAAGATATTCTAAGGTGGTCTCAATTTACGATTTGATAAACGTGCGGAACACTGCTGTAATGAAAACTAAATATAAATCTCGAAGAAAGACTATTTAACCAAATCAATGCAGTTTTCCATAATCATTTTAATCACTAACCAACTTATCTAATATGTAAATAAGTATATCTATTTATTCATCTACTTATCACAGCAAGAAAATATTCCACGTTAAAAAAAAGGGTGTGCGTGTTGATCTTTCCTTCACCCACACCCAAATATGAATTGATTTTGCCTATTAAATGAAACAAAAACTTGGTAAAATTATATGGTCTTTTTCAAATCAAATCTGATGTGTTATAAGAACCAATGCGTACTTGAGATTTTCATCCATGTAAGAAATCTGGAACAAATCTAATTTGAACAATTTTTTTCCTAATTCGAAGTCGATTAAAATGGCACTATTTTGGGTGTGGGGTGTGGGTGTGTGGGTGTGTGGGTGTGTGGATGTGGGTGTGGGTGTGAGTGTGAGTGTGGGTGTGGGGTGTGGATGTGAATGTGGATGTGGGTGTGGGTGTGGGTGGGTGTGTGGGTGGGTATGGGTGTGGATGTGGGTGTGGATGTCGGGTGTGGGTGTGGGTGTGGGGTGTGTCTTTACTTCACCCACGCCCACACCCAAACTGACACCCACATCCCACACCTCACCCATACCCACCCACACTTACACCCCACATTCTCACCGGACACCCATCTAAAAACTAAAAATTTGCATGATGATCCAGGATTTGTTATGTTCGATATGAATGATGTCATAGTTTCTAAATGACATTGATTTATAGAAATATTTGTTTTTTTACTAAAATCTAATTTCGAATATAGGTATCAATATAAAAACGCTAAATATGTGAAAATGGAAACTATGACATAAGTTTATTATATTTTTGAATATAATCAACTTCTTAAATAAATCATAATTAAACATCTAGTTTACCTTATCAGCGAGTAGGTAGGCACCCAAACTCAATAAAAAATTTGAGTATTTCAAACTTATCTCACTTATTATAAGCTACGTGTATATCAATAAACTGTCGTGCCATTAATATCAAAGGAAGTCTGCCTTGGACAACTAAATGGAAAATAATCAAATGAGCTGCTTGATTAAATCAGATATTCAAAGAGAATCGAACAATCCCCCAAACCCTAACTCATTGGATTTGGGCTTTTTGATTGACTCTAGTACATAATCTAAGAAAGTTGCCGAAATACCTGTTTTGGTATACTGTAGTGCCATTCTCCTACGTTAGATTTTTATTGACGAAAAACTGTGACACCGCGCGGTTCGATAGATAAGGGCGTTTTTCTTCATTTAGGCAGAAACGACCCAAACGGTTTGGTGCATACGTATCAGGGAGCGCCTACAACATATATCTGTAAATAGTGGAAGAACATTTATTAATAGAGATAAAAATAACTTAATATGAATTAGAATCTTAGTCGCAGCAGGTTTTGTATCGCAACTTGTCAATGTTATTGGTTACATTTACATAATTTGTTATTATTTTCAAGAGTAAAGTTTTTATTAAAAAAAAAGGTGGATTCGCAAATATTGTTTATAAACAGTTTGTACCTCTACGAGAGTCAACCTCTTTCCTTTTATTGTGATTCGTTGTTTTTGCCTGTTTCGAAACTATAGTTTATAATTGGCGAAAATAGGTGAGGAAGAGTAGTACCGTTGCTTTCTTATTTAGTTTGAGTCAAGGAATGTGGCAAAAACAGATGATTCAAGGTGATTGCAAGAAAATTTTTCGAAACTTACAAAGTGCATACACAATTTATCTTTAAAGTAGAAGGAGTACTGATCTTTCTTTTCTAAATTTACAACCTTTATTAACAATAAATACGATTTTTGTTGGAAATAACTGAAAGTTTTCTAAATTTGCATGATATTCACCCTTCTACCACACCGCGTGAACATCATATGGGTGGCTTGAGTATCAAATTATTTTTCGTTTTTGATATATTGACTCTTGTTTTCTCAGAAACTGTGTAATGTCATTGGTAGGAAGTACTGTATTCTTTTTTCAACTTTTTTTATTATATCTATTTTAGCCTTATGACCCTGTTCTAAAGGGACAATTGAGCTTGAGATTGCATACTCCTACAATACAATAGCTTGAAAAGAAATGACAACGGACAAAAGCAAGAATCCAAAGAAAAGATGAGAGAACAGAGACAAAATAAAGAAAAAAAGAAAAAGAGGACTAACGGAAAAAGCCAAGAGAGTACATACGACAAAGATACGAAAAAAGACGAAAAGAAAACGAAAGAAAAAACAGTACAGAGATGTTTTTTTCAATTTTCTCTAATCACTAGACACAAATCTACGCAGAGAAAAAATTTCACGTCGTTGCTCTACTGGAAATAAAGGAGAAGAAGACGGTGTGGGTATGGGTATGGGTGGATGTGGGTGTGGGTGTCGGTGTGGTGTGGGTGTGGGGTGTGGGTGTGGGGTGTGGGTGGGTGTGGGGGTGGGTGTG
>CAJNOP010000942.1:6776-33940 GCA_905250075.1 Rotaria sp. Silwood1 | reverse complement strand
AATATCAAAAACTCTTTTCTTCAAGATTCAGACAATTCAGTCTAGTTATTGAAAAATTAAAAACGATACTTATTAACAATAGAAAACAGGATCGAAACTACGTAGCATATTTATATTTCTCATTAAAGATAGATATCATATGAAAAACAAAAATTATGCAATTAAAAGACGCTGACTAAGTCAACAAGGTGAAATTAATGGTGAATATGGTTCTATGATCGAAAGTTTTTGTGTCCTATATTAATAAATATGCCGATGTACAGTGTTTTATCCAGTGTGAGAGAGCGACACTACTCACGAGATCGTCTTAACTCTACTGGGTTTTGTGCTTATTGTACGACATATAATTTGTCTATACTTACGAAAAAAAGGTGTTCAGTCTCGTCTACTTTGAAATTTTCTCTTCGGAAGAGAAAATCTAAATAAGAAACTGGTGGTATACAATAAAAAAATTCTTCATTTACGAGCGTGTAAAGATTCTATATTGTTCATTCTGGATACTTATCAGTTTTGAGTCTAATGTAATTCGTTTTGATTTAATTGCTTTTTTTCATAAAACATAACATTAAAAAAATCTTTTTTTCTAGATTTTTATTGTAGCTCTTCTTCATTTAGATGATTTTAAAATATTGAATGCAATCACAAACTGATCCTGTCTATATATCTATATCTTTGTGAATTTTCACAGAATAGAAAAGGCAAACAATGACAAAAGAATATTAACATTCCATTTAATATCTTGGGACAATTAGAAGCGAAAAATGCAAACGTATTTCATTTCGTTTATAAAAAAAAAATTCTTACCTCCATATGAAGATCGAACTGTAATTTGTCCGTTCGTGTCATAGATACTCGACATGAATCGCGATTTTTTAACTTATATATCTGTAAGATAACAATACACATACTGAGAATGAATACATACAACTAAAGCATAGCAGCGATTTTTATGTTTTTTTTTTCAAAATCGCGATAAAAAGAAAAATAAATCATCATTAGAAAATGTTTTATTATCAAAGAAGAATATCTTAAATGATATCTACTTTGATATATTTGCAATCTGAACATATATCTGCATATCCTCAATCTGTTAATAATTTTATAAAAGAATTTCAATTATTGAAAGCTATTAATGCAATCCTTGTACGATTAAAGCATGAAACACGATGTAGCTGCTGTTGTTAATCATAGGATGATTAGTGTATTCTATCTGTTTTGGGATACATTTCTTCATTATACTTTTACGTATGCCTGCAGAAATGCAACAAGAAAATAGTTAATATATTGTAACAAACTGCTATTCATACAAGGTCTGTCATGATATGGTGGAGAGTGTGAAAATTTCTACCCTATGCATTTGAATACTCCTTTGATATCATGTTTCACAAAATAAAACTCACCTTTGGCAAAACCTGGACGTGGTAATACAGGAGGCGCTTGAAATGATATTTCAATTTATTCATTGCCACCACCTGTAAAAGTATACAAATAAAGCATGAAAGTTATTCAGTTGAAAGACCTACTGGGTCGAGGTGGATATGGCATATATCCAGCCGGTTCTTGAGTCATATAAGTGTGGTTACCTTGGTATGATGGATTAGGCCCATTGTAGATATTTTGATCTTGATTCATTACATTTATTAATGCTAAAAAAGACATTTTATTTAATATACGAAGACAAAGCATTACTAGACTAATTCAATTTCTTATTTAACCAAATGGCAAAATAAACTTTCTTCCGAGCAATGACACCTTCATAGTCTGTCCTCAAATAGGAATGAATCATCAAATTATTATCAAATCATCAGCATACCAATGCACTTAGTGAAAATAATTTTCTTGACACATTTTCCAAGGCTCTCTTTAATATCAATTGTGGCTAAATAGGAAATAATTTTTCGGCCTTAGTCTCATTTCTTAGTAAAAGCCACTATAGCTTATCTGTACTTGGATTGGTTAATTTGTGTTGATTATTTCCTTGTTTTAATACTTTGTTGAAGAAAATTAAAAGTGCAGTTCAATAGAGAATAATTTTCTCTATGGACTCACACAAATCTCACATTCAGTCCATCGCAAAAACTGAGAGGGTGCTACACATAGTGCATTTGATATCTATTTGCTTAACGCTCTATATTTATTCTGTTTATCGATAGACTATCATATTACAGCTTAGGTATGAGTAGTAAAAAGGAAAGCAAAAGAATTTATAGGTTCACCTATTTTCATCAATGAGCGCAACAAAACAAAAGATGGCGTACATATCTACATCGAGGGTGTGGGTATAAGTATTCATGTCACCCACACCCTGAATACTTTGAAAAACGACTCAACACACTTGCCGAAAAAATGGAACATCTGTCAAATCGTGATATCGTGCTGAAAAACCAACATGAAGAATCAGTTCGGCCAAATGGTAATATGAATCATCAATCAATTTATATAAGTGAAGACACACAAGAAGAACAACAATGATGATAATATCGATAATCTCTTGATAATGATCATTCAATTTCAACACTATCTTCTAATTAGAACTTTTGATTGGACAACTGTGAACCATGCTCTTCTTCTTCATTTGTAGACTTTTTTTTTTGTACTTGCTTAACAGAATAAAAAAAGACATTCAGCATGTGTTCGAAGATAATAGAAGATGAACATCTCATTGATTCAATACAACATTTATATGTTATACTGATGAGGATAATCTAGCCAGAAAAAATAAGTCCAGACTACTGTATACTGTTTCCTAAAGTACTCTTAAATGCTACTTCTTTGAATCAATTTGTAGAAAACATAAAGTTTCCTTTTACTTAGGACTACCCAGGTCGATCGTTCCGGCCACCGGATATTGCAGGAACCGGCAGGAAAATGCCGGAAAAATCACCGTATCCTGCAGGAAAACACCGGAAATAGCCGGAACATGGAAGCAGTAGTCCGGCCGGAAATTCTCCGGATTTTTTCCGGTGAATTCCGGCCAATTTCCTGTGTTTTCCGGCAGGAACCGAGCGGAAAATCAGTGGAAAAAATTCCGAAAATTTCCGGCCGGAATACTGCTTCCATGTTCCGGCTATTTCCGGTGTTTTCCTGCGGGAACCGGCCGGTACTTTTCGACCTGGGTAATATAGATGAATCTGACGAATGTGGACACCAGTGCTTATTTTATCAAGAAACTACACTCAACTTTTAAAATTGTATAGAATCCAAGAAAGGCATTTATTTTTATAATCAGGAAAAAAAAAGAATTATTTCAATCTTATTTTGATTTTGAAGATCTTAATATAGTGATAAATCAGAATGCATCATTAAGAAATTTTATGATATTTGATTTAAAAGCAAGAAACTTATTTATCTGGTACGGGTAATAATCATTTTTTTCGGGTTATATCAGAGAACAAGATATATTGGAAGCTAGAAATATATATGATGGTACTATTGTCAATTGATTAACTAAACAAATCATAGTTTATTCGTCTAAAATGAGTGCAGTGCTAGTAATAGCTACAGATAATGTTCAAAGTGAAGTTAATGGTACATCAACTAAGGTTAGTATTAAAGTATACAGATTATTATTATTATTATTATTATAGAAAATCTTCATTTGATAAATAAAATTGTTTGTTCTGTTATTATAATAATAAAACGATAGTATCTTAGTTATAATTATCTGATAGACTTCGAAAATTCGTAAATAAAAATTAGGGTCAAAATTGTGTATATTTGCTCAATGCTATATCGCTTTCTATATTTGGCAGTTTGAGAATTCAGCATAGTAGAAATTCATACAACTGCCATATTTTTTTCGCTTAGTATACCTCATAATGGATGCATTAAGTTGCTTGACAGCCAGGGTTCTTGCTGCTTTTATTATTCTGTGTTGTTTGTTTACATATATGAATTGCACCACATTTTAACATTCTTAAAGTACACATATAAGAAGAGATGAAATAAAGTTATTACTCGTTATTTTGTTTTCTCTGTTCTCATTTTTTCTCTCTACTACTAACATCGCTATACGTTTCAAAATAATGTCAACTGAAGTCATACATATTCGTGTTATTAAAAACATAAGAAATTAGTAATCGATACATTATGTACAACAGCTAGTACAGTAACATTTGATACAGAAGAACATGATAAATATGTTGCCGAAAATACAATTGAACAATATTTTGATTTCAATGATTTTTCATCATCAACTTCATTTGCTAGTTTTCTTAAAACATGTATTGAAGCTGAATTAATATTATTTATTCGAGATGAAAATAAAGAACAAACAGGTAAATTGATAATGCTCGATGAAGTGAAAACATTATTCAAGTCCGAATTCAACTGTAACGACACAGCATTATATTCTTCAAATTTTAAATAAAGATGGATTTATTCGTCATTATGATCGTAAGTAACAAAAAAAAAAAAGAAAGCAACAGAATTTTTACAAATAAAAAAAAAATCACAAACTGTTTATTTTAATTAGTTACTTCTATTCATAATATTAATCTTAATGATACATATTTACAAGAACAACTCGATATAGTCTTAATAAAAACATTAGACAATCATAAGTCATCGTTAAATACAGATTTAAATTATGTTCCAATTTTTTTTCATAGTGATAGTTTATTAACATCTTCTTCAAAATTGGCTATTACAACTACAAATATTGTTGATGAATCAAATAAACTCAAAGTATCTTATTGTTATCCAACAAGAGAATGGCGTTGTTTATATCGATGTGAAATTGATTCAATAGTTGATCTAACTTTATTTGGTTCAGTTAATAATCCAACAGATGAAGATTGATCTCAAGTTGAACTTATACTTGTTGCAAATGAACTTCAAATTTTAAATAATAATAAAACAACCTTTATGACTTTCTATTGTTGGTGAAGAAACCGAATGTAATGATGGAAAATCTTCAGGTTGTATGCAAATTTTTATTAAAACATTGACAGGCAAAACTATTACGATAGACGTATGAATACAAAAAGAATTTATTTCTTGATTATCTATTACAAGTTTATTTTTCTTGTCAACAGCAGATCGATCCATCGGATAGAATTGAAAAAGTAAAATCTAAAATTCAAGATAAAGAAGGTATTCATATAGATCAACAACGTCTGATATTTGCTGGGAAACAATTAGAAGATGTAAGAACCTTAGCTGATTATAATATTCAAAAAGGTACTTTATGAATATTTAAATGAAAATAGGTAAATTCTATATGTTTGTTGTTGTTGGTTTTTTTTTATGTAGAATCTACTCTACATTTGGTACTTCGATTACGTGATGGTCTAGGCGATAAATGTGAATCGATAAATATGCAAAAGAGAAGACTTATTAATAATATGAGAGTTGTTACTGATGATGATGAAAAATATGAATCAATTGATTCGAGTCAAATGAGTGGTCTTAGTGAAAATGTTGTTTATACAATTAATAAATGGCAAATGGATGCACAGTTAGTACTTTATTATGATCCGAAAATAAATGATTTAAATGCAATCAAAGCTGTTCATTTACAAAATAGTAGTGATGTTGTATTAGCACCAGGAAGTATTACTATTTTGGATAATGGTCGTTTTGTTGCACAGGGTGCATTTACACCAATGTTACCAAACGATGATCAATTAATTAAGTATGTTTAAAGAAAAATATTTTCTTTGTATTGTTTCTCATTGATTTTGTTTTCTAATTTTAATCTATTATAGTTATGGTTTTGATTCCACTGTATCAATTCTTCGTACAACTCCAATAACACTTCAAGAAGTTCATACAGAAAGTGTTGATATCATTTATACTGAAGTTAATAAAATCAATAAAAATATGGTTCCAACTGGCATTGATCTTCAACAAATATATATAAAACGTACACGTTATTTAATTAAAAATACTTCTTTAGATCGACCTATAGTTAAGTTTTTTATTGATCATGTTGCTGATTCATCATTAAGGTGGTTATGTTGTAACAACACAAAAGAACTGTATTAAATCCGTAATGAGTTTTAGCCGTTTTGAATAAAAACTTGAATCACAACAAGAAATTGAATTTATTATTGATGAACAAGCAAAATATAGTAAAAAGATTTTTGAAACATCAGCACTTGAATTATTTCTAGAAAAACAAGTTCCTGAATTGATTCAATTGAAATTAATTGATGAAAAAAACAATTGAATTAATTCAAAAGATTATTACATGTAAATATGTTCAACAAGTTCTTCAATATATGATTGATAATACAATAACAGATAATGAAATTCGTATGTGGACATCAAAATGTGATTTAATTCCAACATCATTATTTGATAAAGCTCTTGCTATTGTTGATACACAAATGATTATATGTGAACTTGAAACAAAAATAAAATCAGGTGAAGCACATCAAACAAGACGTGAAATTAAAACGATGCAAAATGAACTTAATACAAAACAACGAGAATTAGAAGAAAAGCAAGCATCTCTTAAACAGGACGCCAAAGAGACACAAAAAAACTTTCGCATGTAATTTTTTTTATATGATTACTAATAAAGTAGACATAACTATTCAAATACGAAACGTTCATATTAGATAAAGCGTGATAACATTCATCTCTTTCTAATTTACTGTAAACATTGACTTGAATAAATTAAATGTTTACATTTCTATATGTGCATTTTGCATTGATTATTTCAAATTATTCTGTTGATATCATATGACACGAGAAACATAGATTAAAAATGGTTTAATTGTTGCTTAGTAAAATGCTAATAGTGTTACTTTATCTACACGAACATCCTACTTTAATTTTATCTTTTATATCTGTGTAAATGGGAATACATCTATAATAAAATAGTTACGTGATTTGAGATCCATGTATGGATAAGAACAATGTGTATTTTCATCCATATCTTATTATGATTCGGAATATTAGTTAGAGTATTTGTTTAAACGATTTTGATTACAATAAAATGAATAACATATTTAAAAAAGTAAAAATCCGAAAACTTACAAATATCAACTATTTCATCGAAATACTATTATTTATAAGTATTAGGTTATATCGTATTTCAAATCATTTGTCGGCGAAGCTGTGGATGATAATACTGCGATATAAGTTTGTTTTTGTAGATTTATATTTTACTACAATAAGTCTATGATTCATATCTCCTAAACTGTATACTTATAAGTAAATCAATAACTATGGTTCATTATGCTTGATGTTATCAGTGAAGTCAACAATATGATTTTTGAATATAAAAAAACGGCCTACATTTAATTTCTTACATAGAATTAGAATTATCGAAAAAAATCAAAAACTTAATGAAACTTTCGTATGACTGCGGAGCGTAGTTGCAGACAAATGATAAACTCATATCCAAGTCCATAGCATAACCAATGATGATGTAGATGTAAGAAATCACCTTATGTTATTTCACTCGCATATACACATCTCAGCCTTGAGATTGTTCTTACGAGAAAGAAAAAAAATGTTGCTCTGAAAAAGTGGAAGAACATCAAGTGATGTCTGAGATAAGATATGCGACACAATAATACTCAAGTCTATATACTCAAGCAGAACAGAAGAAAATTGAAATAAATAATAATATAATAAATTTTGCTATTTCATCTTTCGCTTTCGTTCGTTTTGCTTTATCATACTTTGAGTACGAACTATACTAGGTAAAGTTTGTTAGCGAGTATAGAAAAATCAAATTAGATCTTGTAGAACACTCGAAAGCAAAGACAGAATATCTCGTCCACATAAATAAAGAATAATCTTTTTTTGTCAAAATAGTTTGTCGTGTTTATGATTGTAAAGGAAGCAACGATCTGCATTTAGTATTAACGAACAAAAAAGCAAACGGAAAGCCTACGTTTTGATAAAGACTCATTACGTGTAACATTATCACTACAGACTACTCAATCAAGACAAATTATGACTTAGAACTATTCACTTATCTGGGTTCAAAGTAGCTGGGATGAGACAACGACAATTTGTCAAAAAATACTCACACAATTGCGTATTTTTGTCACTGACGTGATAATCTGTAAAGATTCAGCGCATTGTATTCAGTGCTTGAATAACATGAGTGATGAAAAAGTATTTGTCATTATCTCTGGAGATTTGAGTCAACATCTAGTGCCACAGATACATGATATGCAAAAAGTCGATTCTATTTACATTTTCTGTGGCAGTAAAATAAAGCATAAACAATGGACAAAAGAATGGACAAAGATTAAAGGTGTTTTTATTTCAATCACAACCATTTATGAGTCCTTGAAAAAGATCACGAATCAAGTCGATTATGACACTATACCTATAAGCTACCTCTCGAAGCAAACTATAGAACAAGTAGCAACATCAGCTGATGATGAAGGAAATGAATTTGATCAATTGCCATCATCTTACATGTATTCTTCAATATTCAAAGACATCATTTTAGACATCGATGAAAATAATGAGAAATCATTGCAAGATCTAATAATTTATTGTCGTCATAATATTCTTAAAAAGGAATTGGGAAATTCAGACTATCTGAATAAATTGGATTATTTGCAGAATGAATATCATAAGAGAATGGCCGTCTGGTGGTATAGTGATAAGAAAATGTTTCTGTACAGTATGTTTAATCGTGCTCTGCGTACACTAGATATGGAAGCTATGATAAAAGATGAGCTTTTTTATTCGTCATCTTCATCGACAATTGGAACAGCGGCATAAGGAACGACCCGATGAATATAAGAGGTCATTCACTGTGTATCGTGGTCAAGGATTATTGTCCAAAGATTTTGAACAACTTCGTAACACGAAAGGTGGACTTTTGTCATTCGATAATTTTTTATCAACAAGTATCACACGTGAAATAGCAGAAGGGTTCATCGAGTCCGCATTACCGAAATATAAAGACAATGTGGGTGTTCTCTTTATCATGGCAATTGATCCGAATAATGTATCAACATCGACAACTCCTTTTGCTCCTATCAAAAAATATAGTGCTTTTCGGGAAGAAGAAGAAATTCTCTTTTCAATGCATACCGTATTTCATGTAGGTGACATTCAACAATCAACAAAGAATAATCGCGTATGGGAAGTACAATTGACGCTAACCAGTGACAATGACCCGCAGCTAGCTACTCTCACCAGGGTGTGTGTGGGTGAGGGTGGGTGTGGGTGTGGATGTGGGTGTGGGCATGGGTGTGGGTGTAGGTGTTATGTCTAAGAGACGCACACCCACCCACCTCCACCCCACTCCACACCCACACCCTCAATTTGATTTGAAAATCGGTACAATCGTGAGAAGAAAACGAAATCCTGGGCAAAAAAAACCTAAGAAAAAAAAATTGAAAATGACAGCAGTAGGATTCGTTGAGCAAGTCAAATTCTACGTGATATCTTTTACGAAATTATTTGTAGTTGAAAGAACAAAAAGGGTACGTAGATCAAGAATATTCGAAGAACCTACGAGAGAACAGTGCTTAAAACTGTCGCCATAGACCGCTCGGCCATACTGTCGAAATGTAATCGCGAAAAAACATAATTATGTTATTGATGCAAGAATCTTTCACATTGAGAGAAAATACTGCTCTCCATATGAAGTAAGAATTACGTTATGAAATGAGTCATAATGACACATGAAAAGAGAACACGAAAGAAAACGATGACTGTCACAGCTAAATGTTTACACGTTCTGTCTCTTTTTTCTTTCTTGTTATTGAAAGTCGGCGGTAACTCAAAAGGTGTGAGTTTTCATATATTTCGGATAGGAAATAGCAACACTTTTGCTGTCTCATAAAAACTGTACCATATAAATTTTAATAAATATCGAGCGCTCCATATAGTACACAACAATCGAAGAAAATTTCGGAATTATTATGTTCTTTTATTTTTTTCAGTGAGCTTTCCATGGTGCTTTTGTGGGCCGATGAGACATCTAATGAATCTTTCATAATTCAATCAAGAATCTTCGACTTGTCTAAGAGGAATCGCAACTTGAATGGTGGAACACTGCGGAACTTTATTTGTGTCCATCGGATTTGTGGATGTGAATAAGTGGATGAGGAAGCATACGTTACCCATGTCGTATATTTACTTGAACTACCGCTGGTACAGAGTGTTTCATAAGTCTTGAGACTCGACAAAAATTGTTTTATATGCTCATAGAAAATAGCCCCGAATCGAATGTTTTCATACAAGTCTAGAGTATTCGTATCAGTCTTTCAAATAACATATTATTGAATAATATCTTCTGTTGTAATAATAAAGATATAAGCATGACGCTGTGAGGATAAATTTTTCGCAATCGATCAAAGTGACTTTTGAAAATTTTTTGATAAAGTACTGAACAATCCTACATAAAAGATAGCATACCTAAAAGCAATAATTATTTATCTTATTTGAAAAGAAGATGTCTGACGTTACCTTCATTATTAAATAGTCTAGTTCGAAGTAGGACAAGAACATGTACTATCTCCTCTCCTTTGGCTCTTTTGTCTTTGGGTTTTTCTCCCTCATTCTTTATATTTTTACGTTTTCTCTGTTTTCTCTTATGTGCTGGCAATGTATAAATATTTAAAAGAATAATAATAAAAATAATATACTATGAAAATGGTTGATTAACAGAAAAAGAAGTTTTTATTTTTGATAATTGTTACAGACAGGGTTTCTGGAACAATAAAAATTTGAAGTCATAGCCAAAATCAATTGAGTTGCCTTCTATCAGTTATACGAATGATAAGAGCTACATACATCAGTAACCTGAAACTGTAGTCAAAGCTCAATTATAGTCAATGGTTTCATTACTCGAAGATTCACACAATTTGAAAAATATGATGAGCAAAATGACATCATCAGAAGAGAGTAGATAGCGATTATAATTAGTGAAAAAGATACGAGAACAAAATCCAAATTTTGGCTGTTTGTTTCAATGATTTTGAATAAACTGTTTGTTAATTCTGAAGAGTCTATTCAAAAATTTCATTCATACTGACGAGTCCTTAGGTCTTACTGCTCTATTTTTCCCATTAGTACAAGAAATTAGCTTTAAAGGTGACTTGTTGACCATAGTCAGTGTGCCTTATAACGCTTCATATTGCAAAAAACTCAAACATATTGAACTTTATAAATGTACGCTATATTTTCTAGTTGACTTCTATTTTCGAAAAAAAAACAATTAGCTATATTTTCTTTTTATATATGTGAGGTTGTTTCGCCATTGTTGAAAACGATGATCATTGACAAGTAGTGATCGTTGTCCAATCTCAACAGCTTGTTGATGAAATTACCGAGCTTTTGATTATTGACCCATCTTACCGTACACGAAGGGTGTGGGTGAAGAGAGGAGTCACATCCAAATGCACAACCACACCCTGACTAGACTTGAGTTGACTTGCTCAACTATGTATCATTCGCAGTCATTAGATGTAGAAAATATTGCGATTTTTCTCTTCATGGAACTGAAATATTGTCAAAATTATCAATCAACTCTATAGATATAAACAATATTTGCTAACGTTCTACTTTTTTTTTCAAAAGTTACTCCTATAATAATGTGATACTCTTGTTGTTGTTGTCGATTATAAATAGTTACAGGTGCATATGAATATTGATGGAAAAATAACAACTCTACTTTTCACTTAACTTTTATGAACTCATGGAGAAGAGAAGCAGCCAATGTCTTCTCAATTGCACATTGCGGACAGACATTTGTCATAGGCTTACTAAGTCAGTTGAAGCATCCAATTGATGTAAAATAAAATAGGTAAGACTAATGAATGACACTCATTCAGATGACTTACGTTGAGAATGTGGATGTAAATCTTCTCATGAGCTGCATTGGCGTTCATATTCAACCAAACTAATGTTAGACATGTATTTTCGTTCATTCATAGATATCTGAAATGTAACTTTGTTGTTCTCTATTCTTCAAACATTCATTAACTTCGTCAAACGGATAAACTATCTTGAGCATGAGAGGTGCTGATATGATAAGATTAATAGTAATTCTTAGTTTTTGCAATGTCTGAGAAAAAGGGGTCAGAATAGACAAAGTTAACAATTTTGAAATTTCATTGATGAGTTTGCGATCTTTTTAGTATTGTATCTATAGTTTCATAATATTCATCACGATTTAAATGTCTAAACAAACTCCGATTCACCATTGTCAACGTGTATAGAAATCCACACTAGTGGATGATGAGATTTCTTTGTTGGATTAATAATGATGAACGTACTATTTGACACATGTATATTTACTGCTTTTATTTAATAATGAACTCAAGTAGGAGACACAAAAACGAGAAGTTGGACTCAATTTATAACAATCTACCATCAAGGGAAACATACAATTACAAAAGACATACATACAAACTAGACATCTTTTGAATACACGACTGCTTCATCAATACGTATACTTCTGACATAAGGACGATCCAAACGAGTTTTGTTATTCGGGAAATTGTTTGTTACAGTTGCTATCTATTTGTAGTTAATTCATAGTCGTACGAGAGAGGATAGATATAATCTATTTTCATGTATAAATTCCCCGATATAATCGATATGAACACTCTCAAGACAATGCCTCTTCAGACTGAGTGATGAAAAGACTCAAGCATTGAAATTAAATATGTTATGTTCAAATGAACGTATGCCAATCATCGATAAATCATCAATGGAAGGAAATACTTCACCTGGAAACCTATTAGTGATACTTTACATATAATACATTTTGAATCAAACCGGAAAAAACATTACAAAGTCCACCATCATTGAGAGAATGATCAACCAAATAATTGTTTTGAGACTATCTATAATTTGTAAACCAATGTTGAATTTCTTCAAAGGTCATATAAGAAATAGATATTCTCATTCAAGCCATATGAACGAGAATTTCGTTCTTGAGATGAATGTCCATCAATGAATGCTGCTCGATTTCTTATGATAAGACATAAAATGAGGTTTTTTTCAGTTTGACATACGACGAAGATTTTAATACTCATATACTGGTCGATGAGATTTTAATGTAAAACCTTTAAGATTAGACAAGGTCATCTATTTAAAAAAAAACACCTTTGTGGATCAAAATTACTTTGTACATTAGTTAGATGAAAATCTTGGTATTTATCTCATTATCAATCAATAATGATGAACCAGTTAATATACGATGAATTGTGGGTGTGGGTTCGAGCGAACAGAATACTCACACACACACCCTGTTCAATAAAAATTATAGATTCTGAAAATCTAATAGCTAATCCGCTACACTGAATTCATGAATTGAATCCAGTTGAATGTTTCCGTTTTGAATAGAATGATATAGATGTGCTTCAGAGAGGTTCGATATTTGATGTTACATTGGTCGACATGTAAAGAGAAAGACAATGACATTCATCTTTCAAAAACATATTACTCTGAACGAACACTTTAAAAGTATAGAACCATAAGCTATATGTACACACTATTTAAACGGTGAGGAAAAGCAATTATAACATTATGCAAGTATAATAACAAATTATACAAACACAGGTAGCAGTTTCATATCTGTAACGTAAGTAAGAACCTAGAAAATATTCCAGAAAAAAAAACCAACAAAACTTATTTTTCTGAGAGTGTATCTCATCAAGTCAAGTGCTTCTCCCCTATCACGGGCATGGTCAAGTACGGAATTTCATTATTTTACATTGCAACACTCGAATCTCATTCATGATAAAAGCAAACTCTTTGAAATTTTTATCATAGATAGAAACCATTTGGATCTATGATCAGCAGAAATTTTATTAACTTTTGTTTAGCCAGTGCTGAATTATTAATAAGATATGGACTGTTACGGAATTTCAAAAATTGGAACTTTTTTTAAGGGTGGAGCTAAAGTTTATCATCTTATTACGAAACGAAACAGCATATAAATAAACGTTTTACACACAGGTTGTTCATTTTTCCACAAGCTTTCAGAATATCAGGCTATTTATTAACAACCATGACTGCATCAAATAAAAAACTAAAAACTACTGTTCCTTATGGAATTTCACCTTTTTTTGATGTTCAAAGGCGAAAGTTTAAGGATTTGAGATTTTCAAATTATCATGATAAAAATATATCTTTTTCTCGTTCACAAGTAGTACAAAGACAATTTTGTCGTTGAAGCAATTAAGTTTTATTCTCACAACGACAGCACATTAAAATTGCTGACCACTTTTGAGGCAAAAACCCAATTTATCAAGGTTCAAAACCATACTTTTTTTGGTGAAATTAATCAATAAATTTCCTGTTAGATATATACTGAAGGAAAAAGAGGGTTTATATCACTGATCATCAAGATATCTCTGAGCTTGCAACATGTTTGATTATCTGTCGATAGTGTACATTCTATTGCA
Source organism: Rotaria sp. Silwood1 (assembly GCA_905250075.1). NCBI lineage: Eukaryota > Metazoa > Rotifera > Eurotatoria > Philodinida > Philodinidae > Rotaria > Rotaria sp. Silwood1. The sequence goes on along the minus strand of CAJNOP010000942.1, from coordinate 19,592 downwards.
GAGACAGTTGTCTTTCATTTTTGTGATGTCTAATCTTCGAATGCCACAGTCACCGTTAGCTGGCCATATTCTTAACAGAGGTTTCAACTGTAAAAATTGAATTGAGTTCACTGATTTTGAAAACTTCTACTAGTTAACCAGAAAACAATTCGAACAAGGAGTCGAATGGCAATCTTTCTGCATTGATTTCCTCAGCTGTGATAGAAGACACAATGTCAAAAGAGGATATAGCAAGAAAGTACTGGCGTATTGCACGTACATATATGAATGTTTCTTGTGCTGATAAAACACTCCTCATACCGATTTCAACAACATTACTTCCGTAAAACCACTTCCATGTTCGATAGAGATCAATAGCCACTCGTTTTGAAAATGAATGCATCCTCATTGAATCCTTCGAATTATTGATCATGAACAAAAAGAAATTTTGTTTGACCAACCAATGAACTTCTAAGACTTTCTGATCATTCCACAATTGAAAGCACATAAACCAGAGTTCAAATCAGATATACATTACAATATTCTCCTAAATCGACCGAACAAACATCAATAAAAGCCACCAAACCATTAGCAACATTCCTCGAATCGAAAATTCACGGCATCCAACAAAAGCAAAACACTTTTTACAAATCCTTATTCATGAGGCATAATCACATACAACAATTATGAACAATTATCGCTTTGGGTTAAACACACATATGTAATATCTATACCAGACAAGAATTCATTCTTCGTTATTTTACTAGTCTAGCGAAATGTGAAGCTACGCATATATATGAATTATAAAGCACTCATGTTTACAACCAAAGTGAGCCATTATTGCTGTCCATAAAACCATTGAAAAAAAACTAATGTCCCATTCAACAGATAGTTCCAGCTTTTTCAGTGAACGATCATCAAAATTATTCCTCACAATTTTGTTCGTTGTTTGTTTCGTTCAACCAGTTCCCGCACACGAACGTTGAGTTCCCCTTCGATTTCATTGCAGGTGAGATCTAGTGTGATCAGTGTCTATGAGAGAAAGTGAATATGTGCATATGATAAAAGTAAAGACAGGAAGAGGGTCACTCTATTAAGTTTTAATGCATTGGCGAAATGTTGTGCTCCTTTGTCTCCGATCTTATTATCGTGTAGATCTAAAGTGGTGAGTGTCTTTATCAAGAAGTAGATATGTGTATATGGTAGAAGTGAAGAAAGAAAGAGGCTCACGGTGTTGTAATGTAATGCATCGGCGAGATGTTGTGCTCCAAGAGGTCCAATTTGATTGTATTGCAGAACTAATGTGGTGAGTGTCTGTGTGAAAAAATGGATGTGTGTAGCCTATAGAGGTGAAGAAAGAAAGCGGATCACAGTGTTGTGTTGTAATGCATCGGCGAGATGTTGTAATCCAAGAGATCCGATTTCACTGCAGGAGAGATTTAGTGTAGTGAGTGCCTGTTTGGAAAAATGGATATGTGTACATGATAGAGATGAAGAGAGAAAGAAGGTCACGGTGTTGTGTTGTAATCCATGCGCAAGATGTTGTACTCCTTTGTTTCCCATCTTATTGCCTTCGAGATTCAGTGTTGTGAGTGTCTGTGTTATAAAGTAAATATACGTATATGATAGAGGTGAAGAAAGACAGATGGTCACTGTGTTGTGTTGTAATGCATTGGCAAGATGTTGTGCTTCAAGAGGTTTGATTTCATTCCAGGAGAGATCTAGTGTGATGAGTGTCTGTGTTAAAAAGTGGATATATGTATATGATAGAGGTGAAGAAAGAAAGAGAATCACTATGTTGTGTTGTAATGCACCGGCAAGATATTGTGCTCCAAAAGGTCCGATTGGATTGCTCGGGAGATTTAATGTGGTGAGTGTCTGTGCGAAAAAATGGATACCTCTATATGATAGAGATAATGATAGAAAGAGGGTCACTGTGTTGTGTTGAAATGCATCAATGATATGTTGTGCTCCCAGAGGTCCGATTTGATTGACTCCAAGATCTAGTGTGGTGAGTGTCTGTTTAAAAAAAAGGATATGTGTACATGATAGAGGTGAAAAGAGAAAGAGGGTCACAGTGTTGTGTTGTAATGCATCGGCAAGATGTTGTGCTCCTTTGTCTTCGATCTGATTGCCTTCGAGATTCAGTGTGGTGAGTGTCTGTGTGAAAAACTGTATGTCTATATGATAGAGATAATGACAGAAAGAGGATCACTGTGTTATGTTGAAGTGCATCAGCGATATATTGCGCTCCAAGAGGTCCGATTCGATTGCATCCGAGATATAGTGTGGTGAGTGTCTGTTTGAAACAATGGATATGTGTATGTAATGAAGATGAAGAGATAAAGAAGGTCACGGTGTTGTGTTGTAATGCATGCGCAAGATATTGTGCTCCTTTGTCTCCGACACGTTTGTCTGCAAGATTCAGTGTAGTGAGTGTCTGTGTGAAAAAGTGGATATGTGTATATGATAGAGGTGAAGAGAGAAAGAGGGTCACGATATTGTGTTGTAATGCATCGGCGAGATGTTGTGCTCCATTTTCTCCGATCTTATTGTATCGTAGATCTAGTATAGTCAGTGTCTGTGTAAAATAGTGAATATGATAGAGATGAAGAGAGAAAGAGGGTCACTGTGTTGTGTTGTAATGCATCGACAAGATGTTGTGCTCCATTGTCTCTGATGGTATTGTGTTGTAGATCAAGTGTGGTAAGTGTCTGTGTGAAAAACTGGATATCTGCATATGATAGAGGTGAGGAGAGAAAGAAGGCTACTGTGTTGTGTTGTAATGCATAGGCGAGATATTGTGCTCCTAGAGTTTCAATGTAATTCTTTTTGAGATCTAATGTGGTGAGTGTCTGTGTGAAAAAGTGGATTTCGGTACATGATAGAGATGAAGAGAGAAAGAGAGTCATGGTGTTGTGTTGTAATGCATCGGCAAGATGTTGTGCTCCTTTGTCTCCGATCTCGTTGTCTGTAAGATTCAGTATGGTGAGTGTCTGTTTGAAAAAGTGGATATGTGTATATGATAGAGGTGAAGAAAGAAAGAGGGTCACGGTGTTGTGTTGTAATGCATCGGCAAGATGTTGTGCTCCATTTTCTCGGATCCGGTGGCCTTGTAAATCGAGTGTGGTGAGTGTCTATGTGAAAAATTGGATATGTGTATATTGTAGAGGTGAAGAAAGAAAGGCGGTCTTCACGTTATTGGTTTATGTATTCGTTTCTCTGAAAGAAATTATCTTCTTTGATTGTGATTATCTATGACATCAGCGTCTAGTAATTATAGTAGCCTCTATAGTGAATGCGTTCGGATCGGTTGTAGAATGGTCTTTTAAACAGAAAGAAAGAAAAGTACAAGGATGTGGTTGTTCAGAGTAATGTGAACGAAACACAACGCATAGGTGAAGAGTGGTTGGATTTCATTACGATATTGGATTTCGATTAGGAATAGCTAAAGAATATTGAGCAATTATTTAGAAATTTTGGGGTGCGATTGTTTAGTATTCGATGTGTTGTACAGCATGGTATATTTTATGGCAGAGAAGAAAAACGTTGCAAATTTTGTGGTTCTTATCAATCGAATAAAAATTGATTTCGTCTATAGAATGATGATAAAAATTTACAAATTGTTTGCCTCGTGCCGCAGTGGCCATTAGTTTTCTGTTTATAGGAGAATTATCCATGATTTGTAAAACTCTGATTATGAAAATAATAACGTGTATTAGCAGAGGTGCTTAGCAGTTACAGATCTGTTTGTGATATAAGTGGGTGGTACGGTAACAAATGTTGATTTTTGAAGAACAAGACAATTGAGAACCATGTACATGAAAGTAGGTCGTATGGATTGTTCATTTCAGAGACTAAAAGTCACTGTAGGAACTAGTCCGAGAGAAAGTATGTTTTTTATGTCTCACTGTTATGATAGTGATAGAAATGACAGAATCTTTCTTTGAACAACATTTCTGATCCACACTTGTTCATGGCTAGGCCTAGTCCACAGTGGCCTGAATTTTGATCAGGGCTTCCCGGCGCAACTCGAGTTATGTACAGTCTGGCTCTGTCCAGCTGATTGAGTTGTATAAACTCACCCGACCTGGGTCGGATCCGACTATAATTTAGTTTACAAAGAGATCTTCTAATCGTACTTGAAGATGATTTCGGTAATTTTTGATGTAAGTTATTGGGAGCGAATACCCTGCATTTTTTTGAGTGTGATCAGCCTAGATTCTCGAAATTAAAATCGAATCTGAACGAGATAAATTGAATTATTTTTCAAGTCAAACAAACAAAAATATATTGTTAAGTATTTGAACTCGTTTACTGTGATTATGCATAACTCGATGATTTCTGGTACAGTTTTCTTGTTAGGGTATACCCGTTGAATGTGCATAAAATTCTGGATGAAAGTGAGTCTTTTACTTTCACCACACAGTGAATCAGCACGCACTATAAAATAGTTCGCGAACGCGAACAAAAAGTTTTTGATATCTCAAGTTCGAAAATGAACCTTCAAACGTTACGTAGAAAAATTTTTTTCGGCCTTCTCATAAGCTATTCTCTATCGTGCGCTAAAACACTTCAGGGTGCAATGCGACAAAGCTTTCATCCGGAAAAACAGGACAAACTCCATAGGATTATCATTTGCAAAAAATAGAATGCTTCTCATGAATTTCCTAGGTAATTAAAATTGAACTATTCGATAACCTGACATTCACAATTCCTACTCATGATAACGGCTTATTTTGTACACTTTTCTTCTGTCAAACAGTTTCTCACAGTAATGAAAGTATTTGATCCAGTACTGAACATTGTATGTGGGCGAAAGATACGACTCTTTGAAGCAATAGGTACAGTTCATTCTATAAATCATACTAAGAATTCACATACTTTCTCTATCCTAAAATTTTTTGGTAACGTTAACTATTTCAAACAGGCTTATAGTTGAGTAAAAAGTCGAAAAGCATGAGAGCGTCGGACCGGACTGACTTGGCAAAAATCGGTGCCCACTAGGCTCACCAGTTTTTTGTGAGCCGTGTGTCCGGCTCGTTTCGAGACCTTCGATACTCTTGTTAAGTACTGAAGACAATTACTATAATTTGAATACTGTGCGAATAGGTTCTTGGGTGTTTCGATAGTTATTCATTTACAATCTCAGGAAGAATGTTTTAGTATGATACATTTGATAATAAGAACAAAAAGATATTTTAACATTGATTGCTATGATTGTATGTCAGAAAGAACCAGTATTTGTAAACACCTGGAGATATATGACAAATTGATGCTCATCAGTTTTTGGAGCATGTGTTGTAGTTATTATGCTTGAAATGAAATTTTTCGGCTAGTCATAGTATTGATGAATTTGCATTGCTGCACTTTTCATAGATTCATCCGTGGGCAAAAATTCGATTTGTGAAACATTAGTTAAAGCCTTGTTCTCGTGATTATTTATACTGAATCTTGATGAGTAATCGCAGTCTACAGCGTCTACTTTCTAGTGTAATTTTTGTTTCGTAAAAAACAATGCTCGTTTCATATGTATGAATAAATCAAATATAGAATAAGATCGCTAGAACGAGAAAGGAGAAAAATAAATAGTTTGTTTAGAAACAAACATTCAAGATATACTATGAAGTGATTTAAGAGAAAAGAACCATATATTTCTTACTATAGTAGTGAAAGTTGAATTGATCGGAATCGTAATTCATTATTCTAAAAATTAAGAGATTCTGATAGGTTCGAATGAATAGAGATTCGCTTATTGGGTTTTTTTGCTGGATTACAAAACAATAGAAAAAATCAGAAGAGATCGCAGTATATCTAACCATAGATTAACTCGTGCGAACAAAAATATGACGAATCTGTTTCTCAGAAAAGAAAAATTAAATTAAACATAAATTAATGTTTTCGAGTCTCATGAGGAATTGCAAGTCTCAATGTCTTGTTTGGTAAAAACATTCTAAGTAATAATTGAGCTCGAAAAAGTGGAAGAAAGAAAAATCATTCAAAATTTTTTGCTATGAAAAAAAGGATCGGACTTGAGGACATCGATGTGCCCTTGGCATTAAATAAATCTACTTATTTATATTACTTGAAATCCACCAATGAGTCAAATGAATTGCACGATAGGATTCGAAATTGGATGCCTAATCGAAACTTTAATTTATTTTGAAACGAATCTCTCATCTAAGAAAACAAAAAAGTCTGATTTTAATCGAATCTTTTTGTCAACTAAAAATTGATTAAAGTGATTATAAGTGAATGCTTTTTAAAAAAAAGTACAGTTTTTCAACTTTAAAGATAGATTTCATTTGATTTTTATCGTTGTGGACCACTTTTTTAAAAAAACAGTTCCAGTCGATAAATTTGTATTAATAGATCACAAAACACTAAAAATCACGAGGACCTATTTCTAAAATGAAAAGATGTTGGTTTCAATCTGAATTAAGTTGTGTCATTTTAATCTGTTTCCATGGAAGAAATAAGCGGTTTTATTCAGATTTCTCGCAAATAAGTCTTACATGGGTTCTTCAGCTCGCAACTGGTAACAATTACCAATCTTTATGGTATGAATATCTTAGAAGTTTTGTTTAGTCCATGAATAATATCAGGGTATTTATTTGATTCAATGATATTCTTTTTAAAAACTCTCTGTAACTCAAAGTAGTAATCAATATGACTCTTGGACATTGTTCAGCAGACATTTGATTCGTGTCACCTAACACTTCTTCCTTGTGTTGTTTTGAAACCTTGAGATTGCGTGTCCTAATTCAATCCGTGGCCACCATTAAAATGATATTATCATTTATAAAATTTTAATTATATGGGAGATATCACACATAATATTAGTAATCTAGAGATTTCTAATTAATATGCGCCTATTATTTCCATTGCATGTGTAATTTATTCGTATCAAATAAATTCTTTTGTGAATCGAAAAACTGTTGTACTTTTATGATAAACTTTTCAAGCTAATTTTCGTAACAACCTTTTTTCCCTTGTCTAATCGAGATGCATCCACTCCATTGATGATATGATGTTTTAAATATCAAGTTAACATTTGCTGTCGGTTTCATGACTACCAAACGTTTATAAGTCATTTTAGTACATAGGATCTATTTTCTGTTGTAGTTTTGTTTTGAACAATAAAATGATTTTTGACTGAGTATGAGTAGATTTAGTATGGAAAACGTGATTCGAAAAGAAAAAAGAAAGCTAAAACATACAATACTATGGAAAATTCTGGCATCAACTTCCGACTTTGACTTGTTCCGATTTTCACTCATGAGTAATATCACTTTTTTGTTTTCTAATTCACTGCAAATATATAGGCTCAGATGTGCTCTTCTAATATGGATTAAGCAAACGTTTATGTATCGCATAGCTATTAACAAAAAAATAATTAACATAGTTGTCTTTAAGAAAATATCGAGTCACTTAGAACTATTAACAGATTACACTTGTGATTGTTGTTCTTCTTTGAGGTCTACCCACACTTACGCTCGCACCTATAAATCCATGTATCGATAATGAATTTGATACGAAAAAGTCATATTAGCTGAGAATAAAATTCCAAAGAAGTCAAAAAATGAGTCCATGATTTTTTTTTATAAACTGTAAGAAGTAAGTAAGATGTGCAGACACATAAGTATGTTTTTCTTCTATAACCAGATCAGTCGAATGAAATCTAATTTTAAGTTTTCTTTTTGGTTTTGCCCTCTGATAAGAATACATTTAATGTTTATTTTACTCAGTCCTTCTCGCTAACTCATTCTCTTCAATGAAGTTCAGAGTGTTAAGCTTTCAAGATTGGTTGGTGATGAACCCAAACTGGATGTGCATACTCGAACAATGAAGTGCAACCACCGATGTAAGCGCCAAATTCAAAATAGAGATATTTTGTCACAAAAGCAATATACATTGGTAGTGGAGAAATCGATGCGGTAGCCTGAAATCTTATACAAAACGTCCTATTCATTACTGTCCAAGGCTTATATTCGCTTTAATTAGGAAATTTCTAGCTACAGGAGAAGCCTAACGAACTGAAGAAGTTCTTAGCATCAATGAATTCTTACATCGATCAAACAAATTATTCATCTTCTCTTCAATGACTCCGCTTCCAGAAAATTCGGATTTTCAAGAACTAACATGTCCTTCACTTGATCCAAAGATCACCGTAACTGTCAGAGTGAAAATTCAGAAAAAACAATTCTCATTAATCTCCTGACTGTTACAATCTATTGGCATTCCTTAAATGATTATGTAACTATGATGATTTCGGAGAATTTTCAGAATTTCTCAGGTTTTGACAGCTCTTGTAGGTTCTTGGCTCTGAGACTTCCCAGAAGTATGTTTAGTTTCTTTTGATACTCTAGTTTCTTGAATAAATGTTAGATCTTCGAAATTTAAGAAGGGTAAAATTCATGAAATTCAACTTGACTTCTAATATAAGCTAGAATATAATTGATCTGAAAAATTCTTTTCTATAAGTGGTGTAGGAAACCAGAACTGAAATGCGAAAACGTTAAATTCGTTTTAAAGATGGATTACCTTTGTTTTCTATTTAATAAAGCATTGCAGAAAAAATACGAAACTCAATGAAATCTTCTAAACCAGCTTGAGTAACGCAACGATTCTTTTCTTTTGGGTAATATTCATAAATGTTAAAGTGTTATTATCGAACTATTACTACGTTAAAATCAGTAAAATAGATAAAACAATCATTTGCTAAACTAAATTCTGTTTGGAATATGAAACAATCCTGACTCTATCATAACAGTAAAATTTACCTGATATCGATGATATGTCTCAATGATCATATTCAATCGTGTACACACATTACGGGCTGAACACAAAAGTGTGAATTCATCAAGGTTTTCCAAAATACGATAGACAAGCTCAACAGGTAATACCAAAAACGATGATAAAGGTTTATTAGCCATAAATTTTGCTTGCGTTCGAACAGTATGCGTCCTTAAAATGAATGACTGCTGAGTTGTTTTTCTTTTTGCCGATTTATTTATTGACTATGTGTCATTAACCATCATCATGGTTGAGTAATTTTGTTTTTCTTATACGAAGAAATGAAACGTGTGTGATGCGCTCAATCCAATCATAAGTCAAACTCGTAACAGTAGATGTCAATATATTAAATGTGATTTTACCTGAATTTTATGGAAAATTTTCAAATCTGTATACTTGATGGTTTTCGAGAGTATTCATTCTTCTTATATACATTCGAGACTTCCTCAAGTTTTGTCTTTGTCAGTTTCGTTTTGTAGTACGGACCCACACGGCAACGAGCATAGTGAAATAAGAGAAACAAAAACGGCGTACAGTGATTGGTGTTGTCGATTTTGGAAGGGGCCACATATAAATTGGACATCGACAGATAGAGAAAATTATTCTCTGTCAGATGGTGTTTTTGGTTTTCTATAAAAAAAGTGGCGTTAAAAAGGTACTGCAAATAACGCTATTGTCTTTACACGATTAGTTGAACACGTCTCAACGTTAAGTCATTTCACATGATTTCTCTAAGAAATATTTCTCATTTTTTAGATAAATTTGAACTCACATAAACCGTATATTTACTTTTCAGAAAATTTCTCTGATATATGAATGAACTTCTAAGATGGCAAGCACGTTTTCTCTTCGTGATAATATGTTTATTTTGAAAATTTAGAATATGAATCAGTTTCCGAAATAATAGAAATGCTTTGCTATTGAAATAATTTATTTAATACAAAAGTTTAAAACTAGTCAAGAATTTCAGTAGCTGTAGAAAACAATTAAAATAAATGAACAGATTGACAAAAAGATAAGATACATTGTAGAAAAAAAATATTTTTCATAAACCAAATTGAGGCTTATACAGACTTTAGAAAAAAAGAATAAATTATCGATGTTAATGAAAAAAAAAGCTTTCACAATAAAATTTAACAGAAATAAGACCGTAGAATAAAACGACAGAGCATCAAACGAGAAATATTAAAAAAAAAACAAAAAACAAAAATTTAATTAAGATTAGGTTGACTTCGAACTTTTGTCGCGCCAAAGTATTTTCGAAAATGAGCAGTACGACGAGGTGTTAATGGTATTGTCAATGATGGTTTTTTCTAAAAAAAAGTTCAGATCCTATATGTGAAGATATAAAAATTACTCACAAAATTCGATAATGTAAGATTATTTTTCCTTCCATTGAGCTTCAGAATAGAACACATATATAGAGATTGAAGTACAGATTAGTCTTCAGGAGATTGATATAAAAAAAATGAATGCAGAAAATGTCATATAATATACTAAAACGAGTAATATAAATAATAATGATAGTGTGTGACGCTTCGCTATTGCTATTTGAAGATCATTCTTTAAATAAAACATATAGTCAGGTGCAATATTTGTCGATCGAGACCCTATCGATGGATTTGATATATTACTATCAGAATATTTTTCGACTGCGTCGACCTACGAGTTATTTAAAGTTACTTAACGCCATGTCGTGATGAGATTCAGAAGTACTTTAGATAATGCAATGAGAAAAAGTTTTTAAAAACCTCGGAAAAAAGAAAACTGAAAATCAACTGTATCGTTTACGTAGATAGATTAAGATTGGATTGCTCTTACATCAATTGTATTATTTATAATTGATGAAGGCGTTAAACTGAATTTATGCGACTTGTTCTTTGTTGAATTGACGGAATGAAGAAGGGTGTGAGTGAGGGTGTGAGTGAGGGTGTGGGTGGGGGTGGGTGTGGGTGTGGGTGTGAGTGTGTGGGTGGGTGTGGGTGCGGGTGTGTAGGTGTGTGTATGGAAAGAGAAGAAGGACACCCACACCGACAGCCCACACCCACACCCACACCCACATCCACACCCACACCCACACCCACACACCCACACCCACACCCACACCCACACCCACACACCTACACCCACACCCACACCCACACCCATCTGTGTATTCATCACATCAATCTTTAGCAACATTAGTGATATCAGATAGTCAATCATCATCCGATTTATTTCTATGATGGTAAAGCATTAACAGAGGATGCATGAGAGCCTCGAGAATAGCCGGCACATGATTTTTTGTAACACCCTTTTTTTTTCTTTCGTTCGATTCTACGTGAAAAACTGGGCTGACAAAATTTTTTTTACACTTTTATACGCTTCCTTCACGGAGTTATAGGTATTTCAATTGAAGCACCCTTCAAAATTGCGAAAAAAAAACGAAATTTCAGTATTTTTCATCTTGTGAACTCATGTTACATTGTACAAGGTCGCGGAACATCTCATTCGAAAGAGCATGAAAATCTGCATCGAATAATGTATCTCATCTTTTCAAACTGTCCCATTTTTTTAGAAACAAATTTTGTGTTTTGAAAAAAAAATTTTTTTTTTTAACCAAAAAAATTTTTTTTTTTAACCAAAAAAATTTTGAGTATTTCCAGTTTTTTTTGACCGGTTTAATACTGACCATAAATTGTATTACGGAGTTTTATAGAGCATTTAATTCTGCACAAGATGAGGTAACTTTCAACGTTTCAAATGGGGATCAACAGGTCGAAAATTGCGAAACAATGTTATAGGGTAACGGTTTTAAAGAACAACTGGAGACTTCTCTCTTTTTCGTTTCACGGAATTCGTTTCAGATTTCATTTGTATATTAATCAGGATATCTCATTGAGTCTTTCTGCCAACTCAAAACCTCGAAATTTTACCTTTCGATTTTTTGTACCTGAGGTCCCCTCCAGGGATCGAAAAAATTTTTTTGTCTTGGATTCTGGTTCCTTGTAGTGTTTCTGATAGAACTCATTGAGCTGATCAGGAATATTATATTTTTATCAAGGTTTGCTCGAATAATAAGGAAATTATCGAGCCATTTCCATATTTCAATAGTATAGGATTTTAGCTAGGAAATAGTGCTTTTTTTTACTCATTTGCCTGTAGGGATGCACCAATCCCAATTCTTGGCTTGGAATTGGCGGAAGTGGTTGGAATTGGAATTGGAATTGGTTGGAATTGGTCGGAATTGGAATTGGAATTGGTTGGAATTGGTTGGAATTGGAATTGGAATTGGTTGGAATTGGTTTGGAATTGGTCGGAATTGGTTGGAATTGGTGGATAATTGGTTAGGGTCGATCTAGAATCGGTCGAAGTTAGTCAAGAATGGATCAAGATTGATCAAGAACTGACTGGAATTGGTGTAGAATTGATTTATAATTCATTTATAATTGGTATGCAGTTAATTAAGAATTGGTCGAAATTCTTATGGGATTAGCATTGTTTAGAAAATTTTCTGTCTAATGTGAATGTTCAGATGATACTTTATATAGTACCATAAAAATATCTTCGAATATGAAGAAAAAGGTTTTTTTCGAAAATTTCCCCTAGGAGGTAGGAGGATTTTGAAGATGCATTTGTTTCAAAAACCCTGGGGGGTGCACTCTAAAAGAAATCCATTTTCTCGGAAACCTATACAAGGTTTCCGAGTTTGTCACTATATGATACCCTTTATAGGTTTCCGAGAAAGGGTTTTCGAGTTCTCGCAAACCCTTAAAAGCAATTAAAAAACCTCAAGATCCCGGAAACGCATTAGAGATTTCCGAGGCTTCGAAAACCTTATATAGCTTTCCAGCAGCTACTCACAATACGACTCACTGATCTATATCTGTCGCTTTATTGTAACCGCTTATTCTGACCCCTAATCTAAGTCTTTAATCTATATCTATCTCCTTACTCTATCGCCTAAATGTATCCCCTGAATCTAACTCCTTAATCTAATCCCTTATTCTATCGCTTATTCTATCATTTATTCGATTCCCTTATTCTAATCCCTTAATCTAA
>CAJNOP010000941.1:0-70012 GCA_905250075.1 Rotaria sp. Silwood1 | reverse complement strand
GAGATTTGATGAAAAAGATTTGAAATATAATCTCTAATGATCTATTTGAGGCATTGGAATCAGCTGAACGGCTTGGTTACCCAGTTAACGTTCGGTATGTAGATATTCTGAATACTTCTCTTGAATAGCTGTTCTTTTTAGTGCTCTTCTTCCACTTGGTGGTCATAAATCAGGTTTTGCCGATGATCGTAAAAAATTAATTGATTTTGTTACTTCAGTCTTCTCTCATTTATCAAAATTAGAATTAATAATTGATAAATCACTTAATGGTTGGAAAAAGATTGCATATGAAGTTGTTCGAGATCTATATGATAATTGTATTGTCGTATGTAATATGGAAAATATTGATCCATTATCACTTCGTACTGGTGAATCAATTGTTGTTGCACCAAGTCAAACATTATCAAGTGATGAATATAATTTATTACGAAGTGTATCAATTAAAATTGTTCGTTATTTGTGTATTGTTGGTACATGTAATGTACAATTTGCATTAAATCCATTATGTATTGAATATTATATAATTAAAGTAACTTCAGGATTATCTTGTTCATCTACATTTGTATCAAAAGCAACTGGTTATCCATTAGGATATATAACAGCTAAACTTGCACTTGGAATGAGTTTAGTTACATTAAAAAATAGTATTACAAATCAAACATGTGCTTGGTTAGAACCAAGTCTTGACTATGTGACAATTAGAGTTCCGAAATTGGAAATAAAAAATTTTATTCGACGTTCAGATGGAAGTGAAATTTCTAGTAAGTGATAAAGATTTTAATTATTAAAGATAATCATTTTGTTTTAATTAGTAAAAACTACTAGTGAAGTTATATCGATTGGCAAATCATTCGAAGAAGCTTTTTAACAAGCATTAAGAATGATTCATGAAAATGTAACTGGTTTTGATCCATTTCCAAGAACGGTTATTGATGATGTAATATCAATAAAAGCTTATTTTATATTTGATTTTATTTGTTTTTATTCTAGGAATTAATTACTCCTACAGATAAACGTGTTTTCGCATTAGCAACAGCTATTCGTTAAGAATACACTATCGAACGTTTATTCGGATTAACAAAAATTAATCGATGGTTTCTCGACAAATTTTCCTCGATTATTCAATTTATTATTAATTATTCGGATGTATCAACAATTCAAGATCGATCACTTCTACTCGAAGCCAAACGTCTTGGTTTTTCTGATAAACAAATTGCAATGTATTTTAGTAGTAGTGAACCTGAAGTTCGTGCATCACGTGAAGGATTTGATATACGACCATTCGTTAAACAAATCGATGCTGCACCTGCTGAATGGCCCGTACAAATAAATTATCTTTATTTACCTTACCATGTTGATAATAATGATGTACAATCGATTACAATTGAAGCAACACCAATTTTTGTATTTGGATCTGCTTTTTATCGAATTGGTAAATAATAAAATATGAATCTTTTTTTTTTTTTGTTATTTTCAATTTTTATATTAGATAAAATGTCGTCAATCGATGAAGATTTTCGTCTTATAACAACATCAGACTTAATGAGTGATTTACAAAGGCAATCATTTATATTAGATAATGATGCTCAACGTCAAATTGTTCAAATTGTTTTGAAATTGTTAAATAATACAAATGAGGAAGTACAAAATCAAGCTGTTAAATGTCTTAGTTTATTAGTATATAAAATAAAAGAAGATCAAATTCGAATAATATGTCAAACATTATGTTCAAATTGTACAAATGTATCTACAATTACTAAACAATTACGTTACATTTCAAATCTTGGTTTAAAAGCTGTCATGGAATCATTAATAATAAATGGTAATGGTTTGGACAATAAAGCTCATATTCTAAAGGAAATAATGAATTATTTCATAAATGATATTCGTAATGAAGAACTTGAAACAACAACAGATTTAAATATAATTATCTTTATGCTAACAAAAACAATTAAAAACAAAAATATATATTGGGAATTTCATCAGAAATTAAAAGAAATAATATTAAAACTTTTATATTCCAATAAAAAAAACACAAATGCGCTCTGTAATATATTATCAACGTATGTATTTAAATTATCTATAATCATAAAGTAAATCTTTTTTTTTTATCGCAATATTCCATGTTATTCGAAATTCTCCTGTTATTATGCTGATCTTGAAGAAAAGAACGTGAGTCATCAACCGTAAATAAAATACAAATATATTGAATATATTTTTATTTTATTAACATTAAGGAAAATGTTACTCAACGATTATCTGATCCATTATTATTTGACTCAACTACCACTCCTGCAACATGAAAAATGTTTTGTTATGAATTAAATGAAAAATTCATGGTAAGATTTTGCTTTATTTTTATATTAAAAAGATATATTTTCTGTATTTTGAAATAATAGATCATTAATTTATTTATTAATCTTCTTGGCATTGATATAATGTGTATTTCTAACAGCTCAACATCAAGAATTTTAATTGATCGAGCAGAGATGTCCATCGCGGTGCGGCCGCTGCCGCTGTGGCGGTGGCGGCGCGGTAACGGTAGGTTTTTTTGGGGAACAATGCAAAAATGCATGAATTCGAACAGAATTTCAATGCTTGCAAGTGCAAAACTATGAGATTCAACGAATCTTATCGATTGGTAACAACAGCTCTAGTTCTGAACAGTCACAGATCGTAAAATTCACAACATTATTCTAACAATCATCGCGGTAGCAGCGCGGTCGCGGCATGGTTATTTTTGGTGGCGTCGCGGTAGGTTTTCTGTTTTTATCACCGCGGTGCGGTAGCGGCGCGTTAGCTTTTTTATTTTATCGTCGCGGCACGGTAGCGGTCAGTTTTCAACCGTGATGGACATCTCTGTGATCGAGAACATAATTTGATGATGAATTAATGATCAGGTTTTAATCATCGTTGATTTATTTGTCTTTTTCTTCAGTTTAGTTCTCTATTGTTCATATTAACACAAACATTCGTTGTATTTTCTTGATAATAAAATAAAAAAGAATTTCTTAAGCTGTGATTAATAATTTTTTTTTTCTCCGTTCAATCATAATTAAAACATTAGTAATAATTTCAATTAGTTTTATGTGTTCTCTACTCCTTAACACGATAGGTTCGAAGTTTTAATCATATATCGATAATATAATAACAGAAATGTTCGATTTAAACAAGTTTTATTCTATGCAATATAGATAAGAAAGTTCGATTGATTAGAAATATTGAATAAGAGAATGATCTGAAAGGCTCCACATGATTAGATGGAAAATCTGCCAGCTTCTAAAAGTTTTTCCGACTATATACAATATAAAAGATTATGTTATTCTGCACACATATAAATTATATTAATCAATTTTTATCTAATGAAAATAAATGTTTTTCTCAATCTTTTGTATTAGATACAAAGTATGAAGATTTACTAAATGTGACAAATACTTTCACAAATCAATTTACACGAGTCAATTATTCGAAAGTAAAACAACATTACATTAACAAATCAATTCTATTTCCAGAAAATGCCTATCATTATTTTCTTTTATTGTAATAAAATTTTTTATATCAAGCAAAAACGATATCTGAATTACTTTGAGTTTCACCAGTAACTGTTGATCGTGAACGTCATACATAAATATCACTATTAATGCTATTAGTAAACCTAATATAGCAAGTACAATAACTAATTGAGTAAATGAAAATAAAAAATGAATAAAAATATTTAAAATTGAACAAAATTCAAGTCGAATATGACCATCAACCAAACTATTCAACATTCTAATGTTATATATAGATCAGATATTGTAAAAGCATATGTCACTCCTTGATGTAAGTTCGTCATATATGTTACAATTTTTCCATGAACATGTTAGAATTTGTGTCAGACCTTACCGTCTGATTATAGTTCTCATTGTCAAATCACTCGAGTCATTCAAATAGATTATCAATTCGATTTACAATTTCAATCAATTTACAAATGATCTAATACTATCCGAACTTGCAAAAATAATCTATAGAAATTACTTTTCATTCATCATTATCGTAACAAATGTCGGAACTATTTTTGTATCTAATATTAATAAGGATTAGTTTACTGACTATTAGATTTCCATTCTGACAACGTCATTCTACTCTAATTACTTTTTAATATGAAATCCGTTATTTCGATCTGACGTATTAAATCGATAAGAAGTATTGCATTGCGTATTCATTTCATGCCGATAGATATCCTTTCATTCCGAATGTTCTTTCGAAAAACTTTATTTGGATTGGTTAATTATGACTCATAATAAAACTATATGTGATGCATACATCGTTTTTTGGTTATATCATCTTTTTTTACTTAAACAAAAAATGTCTAATTCAATATTTGCAGATGGTTCTTCAAAGTAATTATATTTATTAAATTAAATTTAAATTATTTTTATCCTATATATTAGAATACAAACTTCAATTCAACATATAAATTCATTAGATGAAGCAAAATTTAAAAAACTTATTCAACGTATTGCTGAAAAAACAGGACAACAAGTAAAAATCTATCTTTTTTATTTTTATTAAATTATTTTATTGACCTTTATTTTTTATTTTTTTTTTATCTAAATAATTAAGAATGAAACAATATTTACAATAGATGAATTAAATAAATTAGAAAATGCTTTTAATTTATCAATAGATAATATTAAACAAATGATTGAAACAATTGAATATATGTTTCTACAATCAGCATATCATTTAATAAAACCACAAATACTTGAAAATGATTTAATTAATGAACAAAATTTTGATGAAAATAAAGTAAAAAAACAAAAAAAAGCTCAATAAGAAAACTTTTATCAATCATATTTTATTTTAAAAGGCAAAAATATTTGTTGAACAATGGTCAATAAATGCAAAAGAAATTGTTGAACGTTTAAAAACTTCTCATATTGCTTCATATTCAGTAAGATTGATTATTATTTATTTTTAATAAATCAAAAAATATTTTCTTTGATAGTTATCTGATATACATTGGACATTAGATGTTGGTATAACACAATCAAGTAAAAGTAAAGTTAAACGACCAATAGCTATATATGAATTTCAACTTAAAAATGAACAAACAAAAGTAAGAATTAATATATATATATAACTATGAGAATATTTGAAATATATATATATATATTTAGCAAATTGAAAATATACAAACTGAATTTAATAAAGATGAACTTTATACATTTTTCGAAAAGGTAAAATAACTAAAAAAAAAGAAAAAATTTGTAATTATTAAATTAATTTTTTCTCTTTTTTTTTTTTGTTAATCTTTCTAGCTTGAATCAATTCAAAGTCAATTAGATGCATTGATGACATGATTTATTAGACATTTATTATTTTTTTCATGATTTACATTTTTTCTTTTCTTTTTTTTTAATTGAAACTGATTTTTTTATATGATAATGATTCCTTTTTTTTTTGTTTTTAGATAAAAATTTACAATAAAGTCATTAATCAATCAATATTAGATAAATTAATAATATCTTTATATCTGTAAAAATCAAACAATTGAAAATAGAAAACAAAAAAAAAACAGTGAGTCATTTACCATGGTTTTACACCTACATTAAATTGTACATACATAAGAAGTTGATTAATAAAAGTGTATGTACTGTCGTGCGTAATATGTATATATATATATATTGACGTGGTCGTCGAACGCATGCATTCTATGTATTACATAAAATGAGAAGGGGAAAAGAATAATAATCGTACTATTAATACGTAAAATTCAGTTCAGAGAATATTTCGTTTTGAGTAGGTCAAAATAAGATTGACAAATAATTTACATGTCACTGTAGTAATCGATGTCCTTAAGTGTATATACTATAAATATGTATGAGTCATTTTATTTGTTTATATTGATATTAATAATTTTATATAATATAAAATATTTGTAAATAATTAAAGATTGAAAGATGATATACAAAACAAATTTGTATGATCTATAAGAGAATTTTCCTTATTTTAAATGATAGAAAGATCGATCTTGCCATTCGGTTATATAAGTACTCAATTACTTGAGTTCATCATATACACTAACTAAATACTAGCCATAAGAGTGGATGTATACCATAATGTGATCGGCATACTAATGTTCGTTAGTGACTTGTTATGAGTCATTTCATAGTTGGTAGTAGTAGTGTGATTTGAATACAGTACCTTGTGACTAAATGTTAAACAAAGTAGTGTATTAACCGTAGAAGATTTTGATTTAAAATAAATAAAAATTGAAAAGCTATATTGATTAATTTTTTCTATTAAAACGTGAATATATCATATGAGATTACTTTTTATGAACAATTATTTTATTAATGAATAGTTTCTTACATTTTGTTTTCTTAGTATTGTAAAAGTTTTCTCTTATAATACAAAAAGTTTTAAAAAGAATTATTTTCTATTGAAAGATTATAGAAATATAATAATGTGTAAAATTCAAAACATAAGAATAATGATTTTGTTTTATTTCTATAACATTAATTGATATATATCTTATAATCAGGAAGTACTTATCATATGTTCTTAGAAAAATTTATCTAACTATACGAATTAAATTTAATTAAAAATATTAAATCGTGTTTTTCAACTGAGTCAATGTTCATTTGATAAAGTAATATAAAATTTTACTATGATTTAATTCTCTGCATCTTCGTTCTTATAATAGGTTAAATAAGTTTTTAATGAGATCATTTGATTATACAATTAATATTTCGTTTGTGAAGATATAAATATATGAACAAAATTTGCTTTGATATATAAGAAAATTTCGAATATCTCAAGATACAAGAAATCTCATTGAAGATTTTGTTCGTACATAGTTTGAAATCGAAACTCAATTTTTCATTTGATCTGACGGAAACCGTAGCTTTTTATTGAAAATTTAGTAAAATTTCGATATCTTGAGAACGAAGACTTCGTAAAACAAATCATTCTTGATTTTTCTATTATTCAATGATACTCATAAAATCAATATCGTTCCGATCAAAAAAATTATTTGACATCTGTAATGATTGTCTGATGAGCTAGACATTACACTTTTCATGAGCATAATTGGTATTGCAAAATTTCTAAAATAAATGTCCTTTTACTTTTCATTTACAAAGACTAGATTATAGTTAAAATAGAAAAAGAAAAACAAACTTCTTTAGAATCAAGTATCTATTTTAATGATATTAAAATATAATCTGTACAGAAAACAATTCGTAATGATTCTCTTCGTGTAACTCTGTGTAGAAAATATTCTGATATTGTTTTGAGACAAAATTAGAAAAATTTAAAGATACAACTCTTGTCATTATTCAGATAGATGATTACTTTTTTTCATGTTTGTAATTATTCTTATTATATACTAATAATCTATAGGTTTTGAAATATTGATATTGTAATGAAATTATACAAGTCATATCTCGAAAAACTTTCATATTAAAATAATATCTTCTTTTGCAACTGTTATTTTGATACCATTTAAACATATACTTGTTCCCTCAAAAGGAATATATATATATATATGATTAAAAAAGTTCAAACAAGTTGTTAGCAAGGTCTTTCAACATTGATTTTATTTTCATGATATATTTTATGGTTTCTTTTCATATTAAGAACAAATATTCAAGTCTTTTTTAATGTGAAAATAATAATCCTGATGAATTTGAAAGTATTCTAGATAGAAAAAACAAAAATCATATTTAATTAAGCAAAAATATTTCATTTAATATAAGTTATAGATCTAGTTTATTTTAACTGAAATATAGACAAAACAAAACAAAAAAAATACGAAGATTTACATAATTGCCTTGGGGGGGATGGAAAAATTTTCTTTGGAAAACATGTTTTTTTTTATTTGTTCTTTTATATTAATCAACAATATGATTATTACTATTCTATTTTTAAGATTATAAAAAGAAAAAGCAAAAAAAAATATGCAAAACATGACCGTACGAGAGTTACGAGAAGTACGATGACGAACATAAACTACGTCTTTTTCTTTTCTTTCTTATTTTTACTCGTTCGTTGCAGTAGAACAAAAACGCAATACCACTTTTTACGTTCTGTTTCTTATTTTTCTTTTATGCTTTCTCGTCTAACTAGTATTTTTGTGTCTGTTTTTTTTCTTCTTCTTAGACACAAAACGACACTGTTGTCAGTGTCACTATATAAAAATATTTATTTACTTTTTGGTTTTTGATCTAGTAATTATAATAAAAATGGATTTGATGTATGAACAAGATGGATTATTAGCTATTGATATAGATGAATTAGGTGTACGTCCACCGAATTGGATTGATATTGATGATTCAATAAATGATTTTAATCTAAAAGACAAAACATTTGATTTTACAGTTTATTCAGCTGAAATACAATTTACAAATAATGGAAAAAAATTAACAACTAATGAAGATGATGCATCAATGTCAGATGATGATGGTTGTTATGATTATGATATAGATCCTGAAACCGGTATGTTTATAAGACTTAAAGAAAAATAGTTTTGTTCAATTCTATTTGATTATGTTAATATATTTGAAATAGTTAATGACTTACTTTTGAATTAAATTTATGTATTAGGGAACAATTTGAGATGATTTTAAAACGAATATTTATTTTTTTTTTTTCATAAAATATCAAACGAATGTTATCATCATCTATGAAGTTAAATATTGATATAACCTGTTCTTTCTCATTTTATGTTTTCAGGTGAGAAAATCTTTCGTGAATCGACTTTGATATCAAACACTTCTTCTTCTCCTACACCAAATGATGTACGTTATCTCGGTTGTTATTGTTTTTGTTTTTATTTATTTAACAAATAACCTTTTACTACAAAAAGAATGATTGTGCAATTTTCGGTTTTTTTGTTTTTTCATTATAGAAATGGATCGAAGAATATTTATCTAATATTGAGGCATCATCTAATCAAATTTTACCAATCACAACAGCAGATAATAGTGAATTAATTTTTGATAGTATTCCTATTCCATTATTTGACAATATTGACGATCAAACTGATTCAGATTGGTTTTCAACTTTATTAAATCTTGACAAAAGTAGTGATAGTATCATGTTTACTAATCCAAATCAATTTATTGATAGTAACGAAAATACATCAAATGAAATAACACCAACATCATCATTATCTAATGAAAATATTACTACTACTACTACTACTAATGAATCAACATTAATTAATCCTTTAAGTGTTTTAGTCGATGATGAATATTCAGTAAGTAGTAATAGTAGCAACAATAATGAATTATCATTGATTATATTTTTTTTAATCAGAAGTATTTGAAATAAAATTTTAAGAAAAAAAAAAAAAATTTTAATTATTATTTTGTATTTTTATTATAGAATTATAGTGAAACAACATTTGATGATACAAAATCAGAAAAAGTATATATATATATATTAGAATTTAATGAAAATAAAATATTATTATTTAAAAAATTTATTATTTAGATTGAATCCGATGGAGATTCATTATCACATATTATGTTAAGACGTTCAAGTACACGTTCATATTATCAAGGACAACAAGATGAAGATGCTTTACATCAAAATAATATTCCATTAACTTTAAATGATATAACTCAATCAAGTACAGAAGAATATAATCGTCATTTATCACGTTTAAGTTATTTAACACCTGAACAAATACATATTATAAAAGATATTCGTCGTCGTGGAAAAAATAAAGTATGTCGAAGTTTTTTTGTTTTTGAATTTCTTTATTATTAAAATAAAATTTGTATAAAAAAAAAAGATTGCAGCACAAAATTGTCGAAAACGAAAAGCAATTGGTGTTGAATCCTTATATGAAGAAGTTGACGAACTTAAACGTGTTAAACATGAATTAGAAGAAAGAAAAAAAGCAATTTTACAACAAGTAAATTCAAATTTTCGTTTTTTTGAGATTTTTAACAAAAAATTTTGTTTTATTAAGATTTCTGAAACACGTCGTCAATATGAATATCTTCATCAACAAGTTTTACCAGATCGTCAATTACCACCCGCAATAATTGTGAAATGATAAATACTTTTTGAAGTTATTCTTTGTATATATATGCATTAAACATTTATTTACTTAGATTTTTAACTTATACATGTATATTTCATTATTATTATACTTTTTTGCCATAACGTACAATTTAGTTTTCTTTTATGGTATTAGAAAATTTATTTATCAGATTCAACCGAGAAGAAAAATATGAAGCATACAATTGACAATTATGTGCTGTCTCTAAAACATTCTTTTTTTTTCATATCAGAGTTACTCTGTATCTTTAAGATGAAGTTTGTTTTTTTTTTTTTTCTTTTTATTTAAAAAACAAAAAATAAATCTACTAACTCATGTAGAATGTAATATATTAATAAAAATTTGAGTTTAATCGAGAATTCGATTGAATCTAATCAAATGTAGAATCGAATTCTACTTGATGTGAATATTTGACTAAAAAAAAATAAAAACATCAAGTTTTATTTTATTTCTGAGTTTTGCTATTTTCAAACTGAAATCTTTATTATGCGACTATTTCGAATGATTTTATTTCGTCAGAGAATAAAATCAGAATATTTATTTGATTCAATAATATGCGTCATTTACACATAAGGTTGAGTGCACTTATCTGCTACATTAAATGGCATAAGTATTAGTAAACAGAGGTCCAAACAGGCCACGTTTTTTTATAGGGGTCGACAAACTCAGCTCAGTTTCGCTCAGAGAAACTGTTCAAACAGCTCTTTTCAGCTGAGCTGAACTGGTGAACCGGTTCGTTTGAGCTGTGTTCCAAAAACAGAACACTTTTGTTCCGTTTTCGGAAAATAATTCCCATAAAAGAACAAAATTGTTCTGTTTTTGGGAACTGTGAGATCTTTATCCAACTATACTCTACTTTTTTATCTGTCTATCTATATTTCTCTCACTTTCACACAACAACGTAACGCTATATATAGAGTAATAACAAACAATGAACAAAGGAGGGAAATATCCATAAGACAACGTGAAAGAAAGAAGAACGAATGAGAAAGTGCCAACATATAAGAAAGAAATGGAAAGTCATTGGTGTATGACTAACAAAAGAGAAAAGAAGCAGAGCACAAGCTTATATGTATAAAAGACGGAAAACCCTTATGACTGCATCTGAAGAAGATACAGGTCATAACAGGAACACAGCTCAAACGAACCAGTTCAACTCAGCTCAAAAGAGCTGTTCGAACAGTTCCTCTGAGCTGCGCTTGTCGGCCCCTAGTTTTTTAGGCCTGCCCGGTTTTTAAACTTTTCGAGCGAGTACAATAATGATGACAGACTAGAAACCAGATGTCCAAACAGAGCACTAGCGCTATTGCTCAACCTGATCCTGACCTGCCTGTCATAGGCATCACCCATGGTTTTCAGAGTAGTGCACGTCAGAGGTCCAAGCAATTTTTGGCCTGTCACTTGCACTAGTCTGAAAACCATGGGTGATGCCTATAGCAGGCAGGTCAGAATCAGGTTAAGCAATAGCCCTAGTGCTCTGTTTGGACCTCTGGTTTTTAGTCTGTCATCATTATTGTACTCGCTCGAAAAGCTTGACAGACCGTGCAGGCCTAAAAAGCGTGACCTGTTTGAACTTCTGTTAGTAAAACTGAAAATAGTACTCGATATCTTGATCTTTGAAATTTATCTGTAGATATTTTATTTATAAAAGTTTATATTAATAGATAAAAATCTTTGAGAAGTTGAAGTATTCATGAATGTATGTTGATCTTTGGGTTATTCCTGATGCTGTTTTTTTTTTCAAGTACTAAAATTCTTCAAATACTATTTAGTTCGTAATCACGATGATATAAAACGAAAAACTCTTTTTACAATGTTCTAATAAATGATTGCAGTACACAAAAAAAAAGTAGTCCGACTTCAAGTTCTACTGTATGGCATCACATGTTTATATTATTCTAAATAAAGAAAATTTTCATTCTTCTGTGTGTGTGTCTCAGCATCTTATCTTTTCTGAATGACACTTTACTTTTTAATTTTTATCAATAATGACGATTCTTTTTATTATGATAGCTAACATTGTCATTTTATTGTTGTTTTTGATATAATTCTGATATATTTATACTTGAACTTGTCGTATCAAAACTGAGATATGGAAAAATAAAAAATAAAAAAAAAGTTGTTAAACTGTGTGATATATTAGTTCGTTATCTAAACTTTTTAACGAACAATTTCTAATAAATATTTCAATCACAATGATATTTTTTTTTTGTTTTTTTCATGCATAATAAAACAATATTTTGTTCAGAAAGAAGAAAATATATATTTTTTTTTTTAATAATCTATAATCGTTGATCTAATGCTCGTAAATATTTCGTTGCAATTATTTTTGGTAATATTCGATATCGAAAAGCAACCATAACAACCAACCATATTGGTAAAATTAATTTCGTATAAAGTATTGGTGAAAATCCCAATATACATAAAATTGAAAGTTGAATTAATTGTAAAAATGTAAATAAATGAATTTTACGTTGTGGTACTTGACGTATATAATGATTAGGTGGATAAGCGGCCTAAAAAAAATAATAATAGAAACATTCTAGTACAATAAGGTGACAAATTTTTTTTTTCACTTTCTAAACTATCGACAACATGAAAGAATAAGTTTTTCTGCCTTCGCAAGTGTGAATGACTTTGACGAACGTTTTTTTTGATTGTACGATCGTCTTTGGTTTATATACAAATATGAAATTCTTTATATTTTGTTAGATACAGAAGGCTTTTTTTTATTTAGTTTAAGCCTTAGATTCGATCGCTTGTATCGAAAGCAACAAATAAAACATTAGAATTGAGTTTAGCTTTTAAAAAAAATGAGTCAAATGATATATTTGACAAAAGAAGACATCTGGTTTTCTTCTCAGTTCTCTTTTTCAGTACATTCACCCGCAGATCACGTGAGATATTCTTTTATCATACTTATCATTCGAGTCAATTTTTGATGATGAACTCAATTTTAATGTCACTCTAATAAATGTAAAAAATTTCATATTTAAATAAATTGTTAAGTAGATGAAATATTAAAGTCAAATTTTTTGAGAAAATTTCATCAATACAAAAATTTTTTTTGTTGTAAAAAAAACAGACGATTGCAAAAACTTGTTTGTATCACATTCTAATCTATGTTTTACTTGCAAGGAAACAATCCATTAGATTTCTATATGTTAATTTTCTAGAAACTGATTTTTTTTCAGACTAACAAAATTTTCATCAAAACTTTGTTTTTTTTTGATCTGTAATAAGATTTTCTATTTCAAATTATTTTAATTCAAATAATAGATATTATGGGCTAAATCATTTGTTAGCGACGTGACATCAATTGTCACTTGATATACATTGGTTTTTAAAAATTTTCAAGTGTTGCACAATCGCCGAAAACTTAATACGTGATACCTAGACATGACTCCTAAGGCTACTAAATCCCGGTGTAAAATTATTGTGAGCATGTCTAGATTTTTCAAAAACATAAAATATATTCGGCGTTAGCGATGTGACTGAGTACGACTTCACTATCGATCAAATACTCTGGTAACGAACTGAAAAGTTCGATATTGATTCCAAGGGGCTCATGTCAATGGTAAAAGTCCCTAGAATAATACTAAAACAAACGTTTTTCGTTTCAACTCTATTTAAAGGCTACGAAATTTCGATTTCTTGGAAAGAACTTTTTGAAGTCCGATCTCGCTAAAAATTTTACCATATATGCGGCTCATATCCTAAGGCCTATCCTGAAGTTTTCAAGTTTGTTCTTAATTCGTTTATCGAGGTATTCGCTAACTACTTCTTAATTAGTTAATTAATAATCATTTAACTAACTAATAGCTGGCAAATAATTAACTAATTAACAAATTAACAAACTAATAATTAACAAATTAACAAACTAATAATTAACAAATTAGCTAACTAATAATTTATTTATTAATAACCATGTGAAAGAGCAGACAATTTTATATAAGCCTATGCGAAAACAATTCACTTCAAAAACCTATACTGATGGAGTATTGTTCTTACTTGTTCAGTAAAGAAGAGTGTAACGCGTTCAAAAAATTGATTTCCATCAAGAGATGTTAATGCCAAATAGAGAAATAGACCATCCAATACTGGCATTGGAATTTCTTTTAATACATGACGCATTAATAATGACAAACCAATGAATATATGTGATATCAATACTGTTAAACGCGTTTCACGCACTTTAACAATACTAAAATGAAGAAAAACAAAACAAAATAAAAAATATATATACGGATTTCTTATGTTCGAAAAAAATTCTTTCTTACACTGATTGAATATGACCTTGTTCAACACGTTCTTCTGTATCTGCAAGTGCTTTAACATGTAAAGGAGATAATGGTAAAGCTCCTAGAATTTCGAAATTTATAAATAATAATAATAAAATAATCAATAAAATCTAACTAACCATGCATCCATGTTAATCCAAATAATGAAAGTAAACCATTAAGAATTGCTATAACTAATAGATCAACATGAAAAGCTTTACCTTTCTTTAATCTATAAAAAAAATTTATAATTGAATAATATTCTATTATAAATTTCTTTTTAAT
Source organism: Rotaria sp. Silwood1 (assembly GCA_905250075.1). NCBI lineage: Eukaryota > Metazoa > Rotifera > Eurotatoria > Philodinida > Philodinidae > Rotaria > Rotaria sp. Silwood1. The sequence goes on along the minus strand of CAJNOP010000941.1, from coordinate 55,387 downwards.
TTATACAAACTTATTCGCCGGAGAATTTACAATTGCACCTGCAATATTTTGATCCTAGAATAAATTTATTTTTTATTTTAATCAATAATACACATAAAACATACAAGAAACATTAATAATGATAATGAAAATCCTAAAACTCCAGTACCAATAATTTGTTTAATATTAACTGATTTAAATCTAACCATAAGAAAAAGATGTCCAGAATCCATAGTAAATGATGGAACTAATTATATAAATCAAAAAAAAAAAAGAAAACTTTTTAAATTAAACTATAATTTCTTTTTTTAATCTTACGATTTATTTGACTAAAAAGTATACTACCAATTAAAGACATGATTATAACTGATACTGGTAAAGCATAATCAGTTAATAATTCACGTTTAGCTGATGTTAAATATGGTGTTTGTTTAAATTTATATAAAAATGTACCAAACCATACAGTTCCAAGTGTTAATAAAATATAAAGTAGACCAGAATCTCGTAAACATTGTTCTATACAACAAAAAAGACAAAAGTACAATTCTATGCTTCACATAATTATTATTATTTTTTTTTTGTTTATTAAATTCTACTTTGTAAAATTTCTCCTGTTAAATTTATTATTGCACTTTTATTAAGTTCATATTTTTCCCAATATTCATCATGTTGTTCACATGCAATAGTTGAATATGTAAGTACAAAATCTAGAAAAACAATAAAATCAATATTTAAAAAAAAATAATTTTAATTATATATAATGAATATTACTTTTATAAACATGTCGACTAGCATCAACCAAAAATGCAATAGAAACAAATAAAGCAAAAATTTCTTCTGTTGATCTTTAAATAAATTAAATTAAATTAAATTTTCATTTTTTCAATCTTATTTATATTTACCTTGTTGACCATTTCATAATTTTTGATACACCAAATATTGAATATAATATAAGAAAAAATGAATTCCATAAACCAACTAATGCATATGTTTCACGAAAATTAAGTCCATTCCAATCACATAATGTATAAATAACTATGAAGTTTTTATAAAAAAAGAATATAAAAAATTTTTTTTTTTTTATATGAAAATTTTTATTAACCTTTTACATAGAGTGTTATTGGTGCTGTTGTCATAACAACAATTAATGGTTGACCAGCAAATATTGAAAAAAATATTCCACCAAGACATTGAGATGCTACAGCTTTTGGTACACCTTTTAATAAAAAGCAAATCTATATGAAATTTATCTGTATAGGTATTAAATCAAAACTTGAGATTTGATAATAAATTTAAGAGTAACATTTACTTTTTCCGAAATTTCTCAAGTTATCCTTCGAATAAAAAAGATATGTCCAGTTTTTTGTTTTTGTACTATAAAAGTAGAGATGTGTGTAGGAACATGATTTTTTTTTGGTTCCGATGCAGATAATTTCAATTTTTTCGAGTTCTAAGTCTTAATCTGAATCTGACGAAAACTTTTCTAGAAGATCATCTCTCTTGAATTATAAGATAATTCGCGGCTTCAGTTAGGACAACTTTTTTCTTGTAGTCCCGGTCAGAGATGGACAAAATCGCACCGCACCTCCCCGCGCCGCTGCTCGCGCCTAGGCGCTACACACATCTCTCTTTCTCTTTGCTCTACCAATCAGTTTCTCAAACTCCACCGAATACCGGGATGCTCTAAGCATGCGCTCATCGAAGCTCAGACTAGTGTAGCGTAGGCGTGAGCAACGGCGCGGGGAGGCGCGGTGCGACTTTGTCCATCTCTGGTCCCGGTTTCGACAAATTCCTATTTCGTAGTTCTAGTCTCGCACATTTATATATATATATGATTCTGGTTTGTATAAGAAGATATGTAAATGAGGTAGTTCGGATTAGTCATGAGAAAATGTTCTGACTCGAATGTTGCAAAGGTACGGTTTACGACATTTGAGAGGTCGATCCTTTTCGTAAGGACCGATGACCAAAATCAAGCGAGAAGAAAAAAAAAACATTTTCATCTCTTTATACTTACTAATCTGATTATTTGTTGCTTGGGAGTTAAGAACACCAAAGGCGATACTAGGTAAAAGGCAAGCAAAATAAAGAAAAACAGCAGTTGATAGAACTTTTTGTGGACCATGATGAGTTTGAAAAACTATAGATTAATAAGTAATAATTAAAATGTTGAAGAAATATTTAAAAAAAACAATAAGAACTTACTATCATAATAATCAGATAAATAATGAGGTAAACGACGTGATAAATCCATACATATATCAGAAGGTATTGGAAAATAATATATTTTATCTTTTGATGCCTTGAAAATTTTTTTTGTTTTATAGTATTAAATATTTTTCTTTTGAATTCTTACTTCAGTATTAGTATTAGTATCATCAAAAGGATCTGGTAAAGAACTTCGTGTTACTGCTGTTTGTTGTTCCATTAAATGATCTGTATGTTTCTATAATAAAGAAAAAAAATTTGGAATAAAGAAAGTAAAAAAAATAAAAAAAACTAATTTACATCAATAATTGATATAAATTCTTGTTGTGTTGCTGCTTTTAATAATTTAGCACGTAATTCAATATCAGCAAATATTGTTGCAAATGTTCGACCAGTTTCAAGAAAATTTTTTGTACCTTTTTCTTTCATTGGTGATAAAATAAAAACAATAAAACGTGCTTCTTGACAATTACGTCCTAAATTACATGGATTTTTCAGACGTGCTATAGCAACATGTCGTTTAAGAATTGATGGTGATGTACACATTATTGCTAACCATGATTGATCATATGTCCAATTTGTTTCAGTTGCTGTTGTTGCTTGTAAAGTTTTAGCTAATATTCGAACTTACAAAAAAGAAAAAAACAAATAATATATCTATGATAATAAACATTAAATCTAGGGTATCTTCCTCTATTTCCGGAGAACGGCTGGCTAAAAAAAATTCGAAACTTTTTCAATGCTGGCTTCATGTCCTTCATTAAAAATTTAGTTCAGAAAAAAACGTACGATAGAATGGTTGTGAAAAGGCGGGAGTGGGCTAATCCTACAACATACCTCTATCATTGACAAATATAGCTTGTTTAATTTCTTCAATATTTAAATTTTCTCGATGTCCACTAGCAATACTACTAACAGTATTACTTATCATTGTTGTTGTTGCACTTGATACTGAAAGTGATGGTGATGTTGTTGCACCACCATTATGTGGTACATTATTTTGTTTTATACGTCGAAGTATTATTTCTAATAAATCTCCTATTGATGTATCTTGTACATCAAGAAGTACTAATGCACTAAGAATAAATTCTTTAATATCTTTTCCACCACGAATTTCTGCTGCAAAATCTTTTAATGGTATATGCTATAAATATGAAAGAAAGGAAAATTTGTTTTTTTTTTTTTTGATTAAATAAATCTCTTCTTACTTCAGATTTATTATAAACAAGTTGAATTTGAGCACCATCTTCTATTTAAAAAAAAATAAATCATTCACAATGTATGATTATCAATATCATTATTTGTTTCTTTTTGTTTTTTTCGTGAAATAAAATTCCTATGAGATTTTCAAACATATTGTTCTCGAATAATATTATAAGCTTATAATTTTTTTCTATTGATGATACGAAATTATTTTTCTCGTGAGACATTCAGCAACAAAAACAAAAAAAAAAAAAAAGGAAATACTTTTCTGCCATATTAAATTAGCATTTGTTTTTTTCTCTTCTATTATAAAAAAAAAAAAAAAATTCATTAAATATTTGCTTACTTCTCAATGATAATAAATCATTATCATTATCATCAATAAAATGATTGAAATTTAAACTAGAATCTTGTATATTCATCATAAAACATAATATAATGAATATGTTCTTAGTTTATGTTTTTAGTATCATGAAAACTAGAGATCAATTTTATTTTATTACAAATATAAATAATCTTAAATATTTCTATTCATTTCTTTTTTTTTTGTTTGTTTGTGCGTGCGTGACAAGATTGTTATTCTTGAATCATCTCACTCGGAACTAATAAATCTGTTCAATGAGATAATATCTCGGAAATATGTTCGTGTCTATCGTAAAGAAAAAGAAAAAACAAAATTAGTATTGAGAAAAGAATATATTTAATGTGCGTGTCTATTAAATTTAAACAACACGATATGAATTATAATCATTTCATATTATTATTATTATTTAATATGTTGTAGGTGATAGTTAAGAGAATAATATATATATATATATTATAACAACATATATAATTACCTCGAAGTAATTGCCATTCATGACTTTTATGATTAAATGTCCAAGTTGATGTTGGTGTAATTATTGAATCTCGAGTTGTCTTACGACGAAAACTAAATCTACGTAAACTAGTACCAGTCGTATTACGTCGAAAATAAGAATCAGTTCGATTCATTAAATAGTTTTTTTTGTGTTTTTAATCTTTCGATGTATAATTTATAAGAATTTATATTTTTTTTTTTTTTTTTTATTCAATATTGTTAATGATGATAATAATATAATCGTAAATAAGCATAAAATAAAACATAAGAATTAGTTCTACGATTATTTTAATCTATAGTTGTAATGATAGGATCGTAGAAAATGCTCAACTACTAATCAAAACTATTCAAGAAAAGAAGACACACTATTGAGATATAGAGTAAAGAAGATTGTTAGAAAAAAAAAGAAAAGAATCAGAACTGAAGGATAGAAATAAATCGTTGTTTACGAGAAAATACCAATGACGACTGTCATACTCTTCTCTTTGTATCCGTTTCCTTATCAAGAAAAGAAGAACTTTAGCACGAGAAGTAACATATGCAAGAGAGAACAAACTTAATTTATTATCAACATACACATGCCACAATCAACAATAATAGTGAATATGTTGATTTAAAACGTCTGATGTGCATATGATTAAAATACCTAGTGGTTGTCTCTTTGTGCAATTACATTAATGACTAAAGAATTACAATTTTGTTTTTTCTCTCAAATACTGATTATTACTTTTTCTTTTTTGTCTGTCTCTTTAGAAAACACAATTAAATGTTTATCTTCAATTCATGAACAAATGAATAGTAATCTAAATTCATCGAAGAATAATTTTCTTGTTAAGACATATATCATATATAACCTAGTGAATTATTCATAATTCAATTAGAGAAACTAGAAAAACTGTTGTAAAAAAAAAATAGGTTATATTTCATTCTATATTTATTAAGTAGTATGTCATACAACAATGCATTTTTTTGTTGGCCTAGATAAACTATATTGTCATTGCATTTACTTGTTCAATGGATTCTTAGTACATGTAATATAATTATTCATTGAATTTTCTTTTCGTGTCTTTTTTTGTTTCATTCATAATAACAAAAGCATTTTTGTTTTTTATGATTGATAGAAATTATAATAATACTAATGCTTACCTCGTGATGATGATGATGATGTTGCTGTTGTTTCAAGAAAAGTTGTACTTGTATTACCCAATTCAACAACTGGTAACGATTGACAATCGTACATCTTTTCTTTTTGATATGTGTTGTCTTAGAAGAAAATGAACAAGTAAATGTGATGTATATGAAATTAACATTTGAACAAGAAAATCGGAAACAAAGCGGGTGGCCTAGAATATTATTGTGTGTGCAATGACTTGATAAAATCATTATTTTTTTTTGTTGTTGTTGTTATATAAAAGAAACATTCATAAAAGTTTTTCGGTTTTTTTTTCACTATTGCTCCGCATGTGAAGATCAATCGTTGCATTTTGCTATTGAATTATTTCTAGCTAAATGATTATTATAAAATTGAATTTTGTAGAAATATTTATTTAGTTTATAATCTGATGACAAAAATTTTAAAAAAAACCAAAGGAAATAATATTCGTTCAAAGTTATTGCATATTGATTGATGAAAAATATGTTTTTTTTTTTTTTAATTTATCAATAAAAAGAAAAATTCTATTTTGAATAAATTATAATATATAAAACTAATTGATGGTTGTTTTTTTTTTTTGTTTTCAAATTTTTGATATTTTTTTTTCATACTACTTGATTATCTATTAAAGAAAAACATGACAAACGTATTTGTGAGATTTATTAGCATTAGTAATAATCTTTTTCTTTTTCAATGATTTTATAATATTCAAATTTTTTCTTATAGAAGATAAAATTTGAAGTATTCATTTTATTATTTCAATATTACATAGTGACTTCTTATATTGACTTATTTTTATTATCATCAAATTAATGTCAATTAACGAAAAAGAAAAAAAAAAAAAAACATATTTTGCAACTTTTTTTTGTATGTCAAAATGACAGGTTCTTGTAACAATTTAAATCTTTAGATTAATTATTATATATTTAAATGTGTCAGTAAAAAAACATAACTAACAAAATAAAAAATAAAATAATTTATAATCTAAAAAAAGTAATATGAAGTTTTTTAATAGATGTACTTTTTTAAAGATACAGTAAAACTTGTCTCTATGTGAACAAGTCTCCTGTGTGATCACTCTGTCAAATCCAATATCCTGCTGTTCTTCAAGCGAATTTTAATGATTTTCAATCGCTTCTACAAGAACACTGCTTGATTCAGCATGTAAATGCATTTTTTTCCGGTCCCGATTATATATATATATATGTATTAACTTTGTCAGTATGAATGTCAGTAAAGATCGTCACTTGAATAACTCATATGATTGTAATTTCGGAAATAATTATTATGACATTAATTGAGTTTCATAATTTAATACAATGAAAACGAAAATAATGGATACAAAAACATTATTGTTATAGAACGTATTTCGAAATATACTTGAAGAAAAAAATTATGTTATAAACTATTATACTTGCTCTCTTTCTATTATATACATATCTAAATATATCTATCTTTCTTTCTATCAGATAAATCTGTCTGTCTTTGTATCAGATAATTTTCCAAATATTTTCTCTTGTCTTATTCTGTCAATCAGGTATATGATAATATATATTATCTACTGTTGATATAATTTATCTGTCACCTATTTCCAAAAATAAACTATTCATACAAAATTTATAAACATTTTCTTTTCAATGAATTCATAAACATATATCTATTTAATATGACATCTTGATTTAGAATAAAAACAAAAAGAAAAAAATATGTTTTTGTCATATCATTATTTAAACAACAAATTTCAAATTGAAACATATATTTTCATGTATTTTCATTAAGATTGATTTAGTTAGAATAATGTTAAATATTAAAACTAGAAGAAGAAAAAATTCTTATAAAATAAATAAAAAAAAAAAAAACATTAAAATTATATTGAACAATTTTGATAGAATTCATCTTGAAGAAAGATTATATCTTATATAGAAAAAAATAATTTTCTACATAATATAAAATATTTCAATCAAATAGAATAATAATCTATACTTAAAATTCATCAAAAAAGTATTTTATTTTTCATCATCTACTTGCTACAATAAAACTTTTCAGTAATAATTAATGTTTTAGTTTATTGTATGTCAATATCAAATATTTACAGTTTAAATATTGATTAACAAAATAGACAAATTTGTTACATGTGAACTTTAGAACATAGTACAAATAAAAGTTGATTGGAAAGAAGAAAAATTAAATGAAAATATGACAATAATTATGTTATTCTAAAATATTGAAATTTAATACGTAAGAAAATCTCTATCGAGCGCAAAATAACATTGACTTTTTTTAAAAAGTCATCTTTGTATTGTAATGTTTTTTTTTTTATTCTTGAAAAAATTTCTATAATTCAAGAGAAAATTTTTTAAAGTATCAAGTTTTTTTTTTCAATCGAGACAATGTTCATTTGATAAGTAATAGAAAAACATCGTTTACTTTTTCAAGATAGATTATTCAACAAAAAAAAAGTTGTAGTCACTCTCAGATCATATGAGAGAAATCGATTTTTCATATGATATGAAAGATACTACATCTTGAAAACGGTGATCTTGTAAATCAAATCATTCGAAAATTTTCTATTACTTATCGAATAAACATTGTCTCAGTCAAAAAAAAAGAAAACAACGATTTGACATCTGAAGAGATTCTTTCATCAGCCGTAAATTCTTTTTTTTTTGTTGGAGTATAATTTATTTTTACTTACAAGCTATTGAATCATACTATAGAAGTCTACTTCATTTGGAATAAATGTTTTTTTCCTTTCGACTAGGTTCAAGTAGAGAAAAAAGAGAGAGAGATCCAGTATTGGCAGATGTGAATCGATTATCTAAATATTAAATTTTATGTCAATATTCTAGGTCAATATGTTCTCATCTACTTGTTGTTAGATAGAATATATTTAACTGTACCTGAGTTCTATATTTAAAGAGTTTATACAGTACTTCATTCATGAGAAAGAAACATAAATCAGTTTATATATTTATACTTAAGACTTCTTAATGACACATGTTTGTGTAATAAGTTTTTTCTACTTGTAATTGTATGACATAGATTTATCTATGTTATTGTAGAGAATGGAATGCTGAATCTCTTATATTGACAGAGATATTCAGAGACTTATTTATTCTAACGCATTCGTTATTTTTTAATAAAGGTTAATTTTTGTTGGACAATGTTTTTTTTTTTTTATACTTAATAATATTAATAGATCTATGAAAAACATCGTAAATCATGATAAAGAAGCATTGATTTTATTTTTAATGCTGCTATCTAAAAGAATTTTATTCATTCTGAATTATTTCTTATCGATTCTAATAATTAATCTGAATTTAATATAGACATTCAAATATCTATAAGTAACTAAAACAGAGCTAAACTTTAGATTTGAGAAAGAAACAAACGATATATAAATGAATTCAATGTTTTTTTTAGACTCATTCACATGAATTTCATGAATTCTGACATATTTAATTCTATAGATTAATCAATGACACATTGTTTCTTTATCTTTTCAATTTTATTTTTATAGACATTTATAAAGGCAAAATCATATCATTTAAGCTGTTAAACTTATCACTAATCTTTATTTGTGATTAATTACAATATGTTGGTTTTTGTTTTAGGCAACTCTCTTCTTACTTCATACAAAAAGAAAAAAAAAAAAAAAAGAAAATAAACGAACATTGCTTGGCTTAAAAAGATCACATAACATCATAGAGCATCATGTTTAATGAAAAATAGATAATTCTAGCAATCTACAATAGGTCTTACCAAAAAGAAAATAGGAAAGAAGAGAAAAACAAAACAAAAGAAAGCCTGTCAAGACAAGAAATGATGACAAAATTTACAAATCCATGTAAAAACAAACAAACAACTGACACAACAAAAAAAAACGAAAGAAAGAAAGAAAGAATAATAAACTTCTTGTTTTTCTTCTTCTTCTTCTATTTATGATGAATATTTTGATTTTTGTTGATTACCAGCTTCAAAATTTGCATGTGATGAATTTGCTTTATAAAATTTAATAGTAAAATTTATATCAGGAAAAAGATTACGAATTTTTTCATCAATTAAATTTTGTGCTTGTTCACTCGGATTTGAATTCCATATTTGTACAAGATCTTGTAAACCATCACGTGATTGTACACTTACACCAACAACATCATCACCTTCAATTACTGAAAATTGTTCACCTATAGCAGCTAAACATAATTCTTGCCAGACAGTATTTGTTTTATCTTTTGGACAACGATATGTATAAATACCACCACTGAGGAAAAAAAAAAAAAGAAAAATATTTTTTATATTAAATTTATAGGCTAGTTATTTTCTTTTATTCGAAAGTCGTCAATTAATTGTTGATATATAATTGGATTTTTTTTTTATTATTTTATGATTATTTCTCATGTGATATATGAATATAAAATCAAGTTGATTTTCTTCTTTTTTTTTTTATAGTGAAAAGCCAAAAAAAAATAGATAACATCAAATAGTTAATATTTTATAAGTAAAACTAATTGGAAGATATATTCAAGACTAGAATTCTTTAGGGAAATCATAGTTTATCATTTGCACAATATTTTTCAAAGTGTGAAATAAAAAAATTTTATATTCTTACATATAGAATGTGTCTAAAATAGTTGAAGTGATTTATATAATTACTCAAGTTCTCTTTACACAAAAAAAGTCAATTTTTATCATAGAATTATTCAATATTAAGATTAATATATAGAAACATAGCTCGAGGCTTGATCTTTCATAAATGACATAACCTTTTATTTAGAAATTTTTCTTATTATGATGATTTCTGTTTTAAGAACCTATATAAAAAATCAGGGAAACTTTTTTTTTTAATCTCGTATCCTAGAATTCTCAATAGAACTTCATGAACGTATCAAGATACAAAACATGACAAAGTATTGTCTTTCTTTTTTGAATATAACTTCGTTACTATTTTATATGAAAGAATAATTTTATAATTAAAATAAGATTTTTTTTTTCTCGATATATTGAGCTGCTGCTTCTTATAGAAAACAAAAAATGAAATATTTACAAAGAATTTCAAATTGTTAGATCAAGATATTTTTAGTTTTTCTATCACATCCTGAAAACTTCATGCAATTGAAATATACATGACCCATAAGTAACTTTTGAGGAGTCGGAAAGTCTTTTAGGAAAACAAATTGTTTCAAAAAAAAATCTATAATCATTTTCTTTTTGTAATGGTAAAATCAGCAAAAGGAGGATCTTCTAAGAGAAATGAATAGTACATTTCTGAGTACCAAAAAAAAAATTCTCTTTCGTCATTAAAAAGAACTAGCGAAAACTGTCTATTAGTTCATATTTTGTTTGAAAACATATTTGTTTCTTCGGTTTTTGAGAAAGAAGATTTTACTTTCAATTCGATCGAAAATAGAAACGAGAGAATCACTATAAATTCAGCGCATTATAGAAAACACTTTCATCAAGATTTACTTGTTTTGAAAATTTCAAATTTTTCCTAAAAAAATTATAACATACTTTTCATTTTCTCTATCTTCCCAAAGTGGTTTTCGATTTTGACGCATTAAATGATAACTAACTCGATTTGATAATCGACTTGGTGCTTAAAATTTATATAACAAAAAAAAATAGATGAAATAATATTTTTTTTTTTACCTGGTATATTATTAAAAACGCTCCAAAATTCTTGAACAGTTTCGACCTAAATTAATTTTTGAAAATAATCAAAATTTATATTTTGTTTAAATAATAATATCTTACAGCAAATATTATTTGAAGACCGGCTTCATAATCTTCTTTTGTTGTAAATTTTGATTTTTGTGAATCAAGCCAAAAAGTCCACCTTTTCAACAACAAAAACAAAATACAATAATCTTTTTTTTTCTCATACAAAAAAAAAAAATATAAAATCATACTTTGTAGCAAGTGGTGCTGCTTTTTCTTTATTAAGTGATAATGTATGTCGAATTTTCACTGTTGTTTCTGACACATAGTTATCATCATTTAATGTTTCACTTGCTGATGAGTATTCGCTATCACCACTACCGTCGATCATCTACAAGAAAAAAAAACAAAAAAAAAAAAATTCTATGAAATGAAAAAAAAAAAGAAAAAGCAACGAAAAAGAATGAGCGATTTTGTTGTTTGCCAACATCACCGTTCTCTTTCATTCTTTTATATATATATATTTATTTATTCATAAAATACGACAGTATATTTGTAAGTATCATTGGTAACGATTGCCAACATGCCACGTGCAATGGACGATCATTTTGATTTAAAATTTTTAGCTATTGGTGATTCTGGTGTTGGTAAAGTAAGTAATTAAATTTTTGTTTTTTTTTTTTCTAATTTACTTTTTCTTAATAGACTTGCTTATTAAATCAATATATTGATGGTGAATATATAAAAACATTAGGAACAACTGTTGGTATTGATATTCGTGATAAAACAATATTTTATAAATCAAATAAAACAAATAAATCCTATAGTATTAGTTTACAATTATGGTAAGAAAAAATTTTTTTTTTCATTATTCAAAATCATGTCTTTTGTAGAGGACAATATTTTTTGATAAACCAATTATCGAAAAGTGCAAGTTTGATGCTTTTTCTTTTTTTTTTCGTTCTTCAACTTTCGATTAAGCATCACTGTCAGAGAGGTTTCTCTAACATTCTTTTACCTATTCAAAATGAAAAGAAAAAAAAAAGAATGTTACCTGTGAATAATATATAATGATTATCATGAAAATTCATTCGTTTTAAATTTACAACTTATGATATATATTACATCTGATGGAGCTCGAAAAAGTTGTTAATAGGATATAACTTTTAAAAGAATTGAATTAACATAATAAATCTGCTTTTAAATTTGAACTGTAGTTTTGAAATGAATGTCGTACGAATACTATCAAAATTGTTTGTCCAATTTTGATTTCGAAAATTTGCTAAGACATAATAACTAATAAAGAATGGCTTAGTGGATTTAGATTCGAATCTGATAGTACAATGGAACTGACATGTTTTTATGATAGCTACAGTTTTGAAAAGAAATAATAACAAGAGTTGAAACATTTGCAAAAAAAATATATATTCTCTTTAATGATTTTTTTGTATTGAAAATTTCAAATTGAAACTCGAAAATTAGCTTCCTTGATGTTTCGAAATAATGACGAGAGGATCGATTCACACAGCTTTTTAAATCGATCTCGATTTCGATTTGATTTAAATTTTGAGAAACTTAAATAATTCTCAGTTTTGCTGAAGAGGATCATGACATTCATTTAAAACGTATTGTAAAAGTGCAGTATTTCAGTTGTAGTAAGCTTAGTGCACGTAGTCTTGAGTGAAAATCGATTTATTAGTTAAATGGCTTCCCTAATTAGACGCAAATAGAAGCCTACAAACTTATTATCGAACACAACCACTTATGTAGTCATCAAAAAAAAAAGCAACACCCTTTTCTTCTCAGCTAATTAACTAATTTTATTAAGTTAAGATTCTATGAACTATAACATTTTATCAAAAAGTGACGGCTCAAAAAAAAAAACAGTTGCCTACTTTGATATTGTCCTATGGTTTCAGCTAGAAGATATTGAATTGAATACTACTATTTAATCTTCATGTATTTTCTTTAATAAAATAGGGATACAGCTGGTCAAGAACGATATCGAAGTTTGACAACATCATTTTTTCGTGATGCTATGGGTTTTTTATTAGTATTTGATTTAACAAATGAAACATCATTTCTTAATGTACGTAATTGGATAAGTGAAATACAATCAAATGCTTATTCAGAAAATGTTGATATGATACTTATTGGTAATAAATGTGATTTAGATACAGAACGTATTATAACAAAAGCACGTGCACTTGAATTTGCTCGACAAACTCAAGTTGAATATATTGAAACAAGTGCTTTACAAAATGTAAATGTTGCTGAATCAGTTGAATTATTATTGGATTTAGTTATGAATCGTTTAGAAGAAAATGAAAATTTTTCAACAAAAAAAAATATACATCTACCTAAAAGAACATCCGAACAAATTAATTCAGGATTAATAGGAAATAATATTAAAAAAAGAAAAGATTTATCTTTTTGTTGTAATTATTAAAAGAAATGATTAACGACTGATATATGTTTTACTTAATAAGATAATTTTTTTTTTGTTTTTGTTTTATTCTTATCTGAATTTTAATAAATATTAAATTTTTATTGTATAACTAACTTTGTTAATTCATACCATTGAATAGAAATCTTGATAAATCTAAAACAAAAAGTATCACAATTATTTTCAAATAATATATGGTTTGTAAGAGATTGATTTAGAAACTATTTGAATATCGATTATCTCTCTAAGACATCAATATATATGTAGTCTGATAAACAGACACATTGTATTAGAATAAACAAGATTCTATCTCTTGATAAAGATGTAGAAAACTTTTCGAGTGTTTATAAGTCTTAGATTTTCATTTTGATTATAAAATTAATCCTTTATAGGACATGCAAGGAATTCTCTAAGAAATTTTAAACTCAAAATCTAAGCTCAAAACTCTATATTCGATTCTAAACAGTTAACTTTAAAACTTCTTCTATATCAATAAAATTTACATTCAAAAATAAAACATAATGAAATTGATATATTATAATATATTAACTCAATTTGATAAAATATTATACAAAACGATGAGAATTAATACTCAAACTATTTTCAAGTGTACAATTCATACAAAAAAATAAATAAATAAATATAATCTATTAACAATGAGAAAGAAAAAAAAGAAAACAACATAAAACAAATATTCAATCAAGATGAACATGTTGTAAATGTGTTGGAATTCTTCTATCTAATATTTGTCGACGTGTTGTTAATAAAATACCACATATAAATATTAAAAGTATAATTGTTATTAATAAAAGAATAATTGTTGTTATAGGTGTAAATAATAAACGATATTTAATACGTAAATACCATATAGATCCAAGAATTAATGTTATAAAAAAAAGAAAATATGGTGAAATATTAATTGTTGATGTATCAATAAATGATAATGTATCAAAATTATTTGAATTAATATGTATTGTTGATATATCATCATTAATTTGATTATTTGTTGAATGTCGTCGTGTACTTATTTGACAATGAATTATAGTTTCATCATGTATATTACATGTATAAAGAGTTTCATTATCTTGTAATTCACGACCTTGATAAATAAATCGAATAATTTTATTATTTGCTAATTCATCAGCAAAATATAATCTAAATAAAAATTATTTTTAAAATTTAATATTATATTGTTACTAGTCATTGATAGTAACTATTTAACACTTATCTACAGAACATAATACTATGAATATATGGGATTTCGGAACTTTGCCACTTATTGGCGAAAATCCAGAGATGTATTAGCGAAAGTCGCATAGATTTTCATTAATGGTAGTAGAACATTCATATCATAAGTGATGTACAAGAACTATGCCTAGCATTATAAATATGTACCTCAAGTCATACAGTTAAGAATATTGTTTATATCAATTTCTCTAATCAATACTACCGTTCTACTAAAACTCAAGAAAGTTCATTGAATATTCGCCAATTGGCGAAAATCCAGTTTGCGAAATTCCGATAACCCGAATATCTAGGCTCATGAAATATGAAACTGTAGCTCTTTATAAGTTAAGAATCATTATTAGTTTTGATTTATGTTATATTACTGATTTCTTAGAAATGATTTATAGTTGAAATGAAAAAATTATGAATGCTTCATGACATTTATTTATCTTTTATTATAAATTCAGTTATATGTACTTTCGATTATGTAAATATTTTATTCACCTTTTGATTTTCAAAATTGTATCATTTTGATTAGCTATTATTGATTTTTGAGTATCATTAAGAAATTTAATTGTAATTCTTAATATTTGATTTTCTTCTTCTTCATTAGTTGTTATTTGTGAAATAGATTCATTTGAATTAATTATATTATTATTCGATTCATTTTGTTGTATTTGATTAGTATTAGATTCTATTGATATTGATGTTTGTTCATCATTTTCATTTGATCTAAATGTAAGAAATATACAAAAATTATAATTTTCTTTTTTTTTTTTATTAATATCATACTCAATATCTGATTCATGTTCTATTATTGTTTCATTAACAGATGATAATATTGTTTGTTGTTGTTGTTGTTGTTGATTTGGTGATGAAATTGAATTGATTCTTTCGGATTGTTCTTCTATAAAAATTATTATTTTTTTTGTTTGTTATAAAACAAAGAAAAACAAAAATAATTATTTTATATTAAATTTACACTACCATTTCTTCGATGTGTTCGTCGTTCTATAATAAATAATGTAGTAGGTAAATGAATATTATTCACATGTGATGAAAGCCACGCAAGTGATACAGTACCGATAAATAGAATGAAACAAAACGTATAGAGAAGATCATCGCCAATACCTTCAATAAATGACATTTTTCTAAAAAAAAACGATGACTTGATATTTACTGTTTATAAAAAAAAACAACATGCAAAAAATATTTATTAATATTCATATATTAATTTATGTATTTGCTATTTATAAAAATGGATATAGTAGAAAATATCGACGTGTTTTTTTTAATAAAATATGGCAACCATTTAGAATCCTTTCCTTCATCGTTCTCCATCTATCGTATATTTATACAGATGACGTACACCAACATCGAACATAGTCCGTAGAAGAGTGTCTATAGAAAAGAAACTAATTGAATAAATTTAGTTATGAAATATTTTAATTTTCTTTGACATACAAATGGAAATTTCTATCTAGACTTATGTTAATAAATTTTTATCAAAATATGATTATTTGATATTCATTTTCAAGTGTGAGTAGACTCTATCATTTATTAGAATTATAGAGATAAAAATTTGAAATGAATATCGTATCTTAAAAACATACGAAGCATAATTTATGTGTCTATCAATCAAATGAAAAGTTCAAAACTAACGCTCATTTCAAAAAAAGAAGGCGAATGGATATTTTTCGAATAACTTTTGATATAAGCAAGATAGAAAGCTACGATTATCACCGTTGGAAAGAGGAGATGACAGCCCATCGAATCGTATAATATAGATTTTTCGACTAAGCTTTCTTAATGAGTTTTCTAAAAAAAATGAATTTTTCACGAAAATTAATAGAAAAATCGGGCTCAGAATTTCGATTAGAATATCTATCACTCTAAAAGAACTAAATCTAAAGTCAGGGCCTTGCACAACTTTGTAGATCTTCTGTTAGCCGTTCGAATGTACATCAAACTATTGAAAATTCACTTTAGTTACCTTACGAAATATGTTCGTTTTCAAAAACGTGGTTTTAAATCCTTGAAAAAACTAAGTTGAATTATCTTATAATACACAGTTCGATGCGCCGTCGCCGCCTCTTTCCAATGATGAAAACTGCAGCTCTTGGGTTTGCTTTTATCAAAAGTTATTCGAAAAATATCCACCCGTCTTGTTTTTTGAAATGGGCATTCATTTCTACAGATACAAATCTTCCTTTAAAATTTTTCTTGTAATTTTTAACACCTAGATTTCTTTTATACAAGCTGTTCAGAATTTTATCATGATTTATGATAATAGAGAGATGCAAAAGTTGAAGTTCTATTTTCGATCTAGACGATTTTTCCTTATCGATGAAATTAAATTAATGAGTAAAGAACAAAAAAAAAAGAGTCACTTCTGACTAATGGAAATGATACTTACTAAAAGTTTTTAAATGCAAAAATTCAGAATACAATATTTTTTTTTCTTTTATGATGTCTTTTACACTTTTATATGGTAATAAAATATATATATATATATATTGATTATATCGTAAGACTATAGTCATCTGAAGATCATAACCTGCAGTAATAAATATTAGTTTGACAGACAAAAGCTATTAACATATAGAAGTGTTAAATCATTTTATACATTCATGATTACATATTTCTTTAATGTTTCTTTTTACTTATATATAATATCTATGATTTGCAAATAGCCATATAATTAATTGTTCGTATATATGAAATTGAATTTGCTTTATAAACTGAATGTTTACTAGCAATATGATGTTGAATATGACAATCATTCAGTAAGATAGTCAAAAAAAAGAAATTGATACAAGTTAAAGATAATTTCCTTTTTTGTATAAAATCCATTATTATCAATACAATTATATAGTCTATTGTATCCTCAGGCAAACATCGAAGTACGATGTCCAAATAAGAACAAATCGTTTTCAGGATTGTGAACGCATGTGCGACAAGAATTTTTGTTTTTTCCGAATGATGATTGATTAGATTTACTGATATTAAAATAGAATCATTGAAAAGAATTTGCTATTAAAATATGCCCTATCTAGAAATTATCCTACTCTTAGAAATTTATTAAAGAACATCGACTAAATGATTTATTGACAAAAACAAAAAAAAAGAAATTATTATCTTCAAATAGAAAATGTATTAGAACTATTCATGAACTGAGAACTTTATAATTTATAAATTAAATTTTGAATGAAGAGTTTTCTCATATTATTACTGTATATTGTTTTTATTTTTTTTGAAAACTCTATTGACCCGAAGATGTTACAATGTACTCTACTGTTTTCTTTTTTCAAGTAACTCAAGAACACAAACAATTAGAAACCTACGGTTTTCATCAATCGATCTATAAAATATACGATTTTTTATTGAAATTTATTCATTATCTTATCTTCTACTTTTAAGTAATCTGAAAATAGATGTAAATACAGTTAATCAACTACAATAAATTTCTCAGTTAGCATCGTTATTTCTGGAGAACACTTAGTGAAAAATAACGAATCTAGTAAACTTCAATAATAATGGTATATCTCTTGAATTGCAATAACTATAAAAAATTGGGTCTATATAGATCGATAGAAAATACTCTAGCCTATGTATATTCATAGCACAACAATTAGAAAAACCTATTAAAGTCTCATTATCTTATAAACGAATCTTTAAGATATATAGTATCATTAAAATATAACTTATTCTTGATTCTTTCATTTTTCTCTATCAATTGGTGAAAATCGCATATCTCTAGTTGTTTGTAATCATTGAACATAGAACTTTCCGATATATAACATTTAACTAATAAGTTACAGACAAAATAACATGATAAGCCAAATTCTACATTGATCTATTACATATTCATCATAATTATTTATAGCAAAGATTCGCGATATTTAATCTTATATGAAATAATATTGTTCATGCATTACAAATTAACAATATGAGAGAAATTTTTGTATTATTCTATAATATCATTTAATATAGACAATCATAATACTTGACCTTTAATCAAATACAATTCATATATCAAGGTGATAGATATCTAAGTAAATCATTAAATAGTAATATGATGAGACAAAGTTTTTTTTTTTTTTTTACTGCTCTGTCATATGTCCTCGACAATGATCCTAGATAGATACTCATGACATAAGACCTTGATGATAAATATATTAATAATTGAGGCAAACAACATTTGGTAAAAATAATATCAATTGACATCATAAAACAAGTTTTATATTCATCATTCTATCATTTAGTACATATATATTCAACATACTAAATCTTCAATCGAACATAATTGACATGGAGGACGTATAATATATGACTAAAAGTATTATATAATAATAAACTAAGACAAGTTCTTGACTTTATCTATCTTATATTATTATCATTATCATTCAACACAGAAATTTATGATGGTAAATCTTATTTACATGAAATTGGTGCTGAGGGCATTTAGTATCCATGGAATACAATAGAAAATATTACGATAAGACACATTATATTTTCTTTTTTTTTAATGAATCTGTCAAATGTTATTTAATACAAGAACTTATAATGCTAAATAAAATTAACTGTAAAATGATCAATTTACATTATATATATATATATTGCTAAATAATCGGGATATAATATATTCTCTATGTAACTGTCAAATATGTACTACTATCATTTAACATAAATAAACATATCAGAGCTCTACGTGGGATGGGATAGAACGAAAAATATGGTCATATGGGATAAGCCATGGCGAATTGTTTCATGTAGGATGGAACTATCTTCAAATATTTCGTCCCATATGGAATAAAAGAGTTTCCATCTCATCCATCCTATGGGATTTCATGCTCGTCAAATACCAATAAAATGTCTAAATACATCCATCGTTTGTATTAATGATACTAAATTTGACATCATACACATTATCTAATATTGAATCGAATAACAACCAAACAATGAAAGTATCAAAATGAAATCGAATAATCATTCTAATCTCAATTGCAATTTGATCTATAGCTTTCAAATAATATCGATTGTATATTTTATTTCATACATTCTTCAATCATTGTGATTTATGTTTTTTTGAATTTTTCGTCTAACAAGAAAATCTGTTTAGATATTAAATCAGTTTTTGACTGAGATAATATTCATTTGATGAGTAATAGGTAAATCTAGGATAGTGTTTGCCTTTCCAAGCTTGTGTTCTCGAGATGGATTGTTTAACAAAAAGCTGTTGTCTTCGTCAGAATACATAGAAAATCGACTTTCGATTTCAAATCTTGCACAAAAAAAAAACTCTTAATAAGATTAATTGAGAATGCAACTAACATGTTCTTTCTAAAGATATAAAGTTCGAAAACAAAATTTACAGTTACATATGAGAAAATTTTGAATATTCAATATGGTAAGATAGAAGATGCTAGATAAATTACAACTTGCATAATGAACTAATCTCATCATGCAAAATTTAATGTCAATAGTCGATTTTTCATGTGACCCAAAGGCGTGACTTTCTTGCTCGGAAACATATTTCTTTATTCAAAAATCATTGGATATGACGTACAAAAGTATTTTTTCGATGAAAAACGCCTGAGAGAAACCGTCGCTTTCATTTTTCTCGAGAAAATTTTTTCTTCAAAGTTTCTTTGTGTTATTTATCATGCGATACAGTTTAATACAGGGATTTGTCGATTATATATTTTTCCAAACCTAGAACAAATTCCTAACTGAGTTCAAAATCATTTGGACTCATCGTGTACATGTGGAAAGACATTATATTGAGCACGTCTTTTTCGGAGAACAGCTTAGTGTAGAAAAAAAAACGTTTTTTTTATATG
The DNA here is from genome assembly GCA_905250075.1 of Rotaria sp. Silwood1. NCBI lineage: Eukaryota > Metazoa > Rotifera > Eurotatoria > Philodinida > Philodinidae > Rotaria > Rotaria sp. Silwood1. The sequence continues at coordinate 34,811 of CAJNOP010000941.1, read as the reverse complement.
AATTGATAGAGCGAAACTTCTGGTTTGAGGATGTATATGGGCTTTTAGATCGGTTTCTATTATCATCAAATGAATATTGTGTCGGTAGTAGGAATGTACCGAGACTGAAGACTCCCTAATCAAGAACGAAATTTTTCTTCGGCAAAAACTCCCAAGACTCTACGAGATTTTTATTGAGAATTGCTTAGCTTGATCTCATCATGCAGGGAATACAACCGGATAAATGAATCGTGAAAGTAAAAGGTCAAGTCTCGGTCAAAATTTTGCTTTTTTCATTTATTCGACCGAAACTTGACCTGTCTATCTGGTTGTATTTCCTGCAAGATGAAATCAAGCCAAGCAATTCTCACTAAAAATGTCGTAGAGTCTTAAGGGTTTTTGTCAAAGAAAAATTCCGATGCCAGTTAGGGAGTCTTCAGTCTTGGTACAACCCTAGCCGGTAGAAAAATGATTTGATATTTGAAGAGATTTCCACGTAGGTACCATTATCTCAATTCAAGATTCCTGGAGTCAGCAATAAATTGAAGTTCGAAAAATGCACACGGCAATTCCGAGGGCATTGGGCGATGTGGGGCTGGAAGTTTGCTAAGCTTAACAGGATCCGTTTTGTTTCCGAACCTTCATCTATCGTATCCTCAAAATGAATAACTTGTTACAAATTAATTTCTATATCAATAAATTTGTGATTTACATCTAAACATAAAATCCATCTGACAATCAAATTGAGTAATACTAAATTAAATAGATATTACCTATCAAAAAAATCTAAATCATATAAAAGAATCTGGGAATGATTTTCGATCACGATAATTTCTCTGATCTTCTTTCATCATTAAGATTTTCATATAGTTTCATTTGATACTACAAAAAACTGAATAATATATATACAAAATTTCCTTGAGAATTTATGAGGTTATCTAACCTCAACTTTTTCTCATCAATTGAAAAAACAAAATATTCATTATTCACTACAAAGAATCATTTCAGTCATATAAATAAAAGAAGATAAAATCGTATTGCAATCTACACAAAACAGAAAATCTTGTTTCAACACTTAAAGAGTGCTTTTATAAACAACAAATAGATAAATGACTTAGACGACGACAAAACCAAACTGTACAAAAAGAAGAAGAAGAAAAATCATTTCGAATGACGATGATGTTGTTGTTGTTGTTGTTGTTGTTGTTTAGCTGCTTGTGGTATCATATCAAGTAAATATTGAGCAGGATTTCCTTGACGCATTAATGAAGCAGCCATAGCTGGTAATGATGCAGCTAATACTTGTTGTTGTTGTTGAGTTGTTTTAGCTGCAAGTGCAGCTGCTTGATTAGCAACAGCAGCAAATGGAAACATATTTGATAAAAAATGTTTTTGAAATAATTCTATTTGTTCATTTGTTGGTAAAGCAGCTAAAGCTGATGTAAATGTATCAACTGGTATTGTCGAATGTTTTGATGAACTAGTTTTTCCACTATGATGATGATGATTATTATTATTATTATTTGTATGTTTATTAGATTGATGATTTGAATTTATTTTTGTTGTTAAAGATTTATTCGAAGATTTATGATGTGATGATGATGTTGTTGTTGTTGTTGATGGTGGTGGGGGTGATGGTTTAACTATAGTTGATGATTGTTGTTGAAATTTAGCATCAAGTTCTTTTTCTTGTTGTAATGCTTTCATAAATGCTTGTCGTAAACGATTTGAATGGTCTTGTTTAAGAATTTTTTTTTGTGATGTTTTTCTACAACGATCACAAAGAATTTTTTCATCTTTATTATTAATATTATCATTTATTGATGATATATCATGCCATGTTACTGACCAATCAGTACCACATTGAGCACATATATATGGTAATGATATTGAAAATTCTGATGAAAAACGACGATTACCAATATCTGTATATGTATTATATGCTTGTTCAAGACCAATTAATGTTAAAAATTCTGCCCAACCATTTATACCAGGAATATAAGTTAAATCACATATAGATGGTTTAGGTGTTGGAATTTGTAAAAGTGTTTGTTCAAGTTGTTTACGTAAAGCTAATTTAGCATTTAATAAATGTTGATCTGTTGTTATTCCATTACCTATGAAAGATAATAGAGAAGATTATGTAAGAATATTAATGAATAGATATTTCTTTTGTTTTTTTAGTATTATTTTAACTTCTATTTTATTCGATAATATATATATATATATCCGAAGTTAGTTGAATGACATTAGTGAATTATCTTATGAAGATGAGCTTTTAATTGAATTTTTCTTTATTACAAATCGAACAAATAAAAAATGAACTTTACTTATTATATTAAAAAAAGAAAACGGAAGTATACAAAATGATTTGTTGACTCATCAAAACATTAAATTTTTCTTTTCTTTTTTTTTACATTGAGTGAAAGATCATATCACGTTGAGTAATCAAGTAATAAAACTTGTTATTTTACATACGATCGAATTTACAAGAAGATTTATATAGTATAATTCTTTCGTTTTCTTCTTTATGAAACATTATCTCATAGTTAAAAATTCAACATATCAAATCTATTATATTGATATTTTAAATAATATCTTTCAAAAATTTGATTTATCTATCATTTTAAAAATGAAAAATAGCTTTTTTTTCTAATATATTAATTTTCTATGATAAAATATTGATGTCATTATGTAATCGAAATTGATATATAGATTTCGAATATGTAACTGAAATAGAACACTTGATAATGATCAAATTTCTTTATATCAACAATATTTAACTCAACTGATTATAAAATATTGATTTTTTTTTTGAAATCAATTTATTCTCGATATATTTTTCAATAGAAAAAAATTATTCATTTAAAACTATACTTTTTGAAGAATTATTTGTTATTGATGATGATAAAGAAGAATTTTTTGTAGTTGAAGTTGATGATAGACGAGTAGCTGTTATTGGTAATGTACTATTAGTTGATTGACGAGTAGCTTGAGGTAATAATTGAGAAGATTTTGAAGTTTGTTGTTGTAAATTATTATTTGATCGATTAACTGTATATTGATTTGGATGTGGTGGTTTAGTTGGTATTGATCGATTTGTTAAATTCTATAAAGAAAAAGTTTTTTTGTTTTTGAATTCAATAGAATAATTATTAATATATTTTTTTTGTATACCAATGATTGTTTTGTTGGTGTAGTTGAATTTAATTTTGTTGTATGAACAGGCGTAGTTGTTGTTGTTGTTGTGGTGGTGGTTCGTTGATTAGTATTATTTGTTTGTGATATAATTCGTTGATTTGTTTTAAGTTTTTGCATAAGAACAAGTAAAGCTTCTTGACATTGTAATTCATATTGAAGTTGACGATATTCTGATGTCATTTCTTGTTTACTACTATTATGAATTGTCATCTTTGACGATTGTTGAGTTTTATTTGGTGTTGATAATAATAATAATGATTTTTGATGTTCATTATGATGAATTTTTCTACAAAATTTTTTACAAAAAAAAAAAAAACAAAATAAATATTCTTATATTTATTATTATTGTTTATTTATTTTTCAATATAGAATAAGAAGAACGAAACTAAATTTTGTATGTTAAGATGTATATATATATAAATATACATGACGAGTAAAAGCAGCGAGGTTCGATTTAATGTTCGGAAGCAATGAATGGCGGAAGGTAGGATGCAAGAAGAAAAAGAGAGAAAAAAAAAAAAACAAGGATGGATGAAAATATCTATCTGTTGGAACGCGATTACTAATGTCGACGATGAGGACGACCAATTGAACGTTACCACGACAATGATTATATTTATATAGAAAAAACAAAAAAAAAAAGGAGAAGAAAAAAAAATGGATGAATGAATGAACGAAAGAAACAAGACAGCGGGCAAGCGGGCGCAACGTCTTTCTCGCATTGACTTACCCATCATAAGAAGTACCACGGAATCGTTTTGTTGTTGTACTTGTTATTATATTATGATTATCTGCTACTACGGATGTTGATGATTTACGTTTGAGACCATTGCTTGATATCATTATGTTTGTTTTTTCAATCTGAAACTTTGAAGTGAAAGAAAAAAAAATAAAAACTTATAGATATTGATTATGATATATGAATATTTAATTTCTGGAATAACTAAAGAACAAAAACAAAGAACATATGATGAATAATAAAAAGACACAGGTGAGAAACAGAAACTTCTCGTCTAATACGATTCCATTCTATGCATGTTACAGTGTTTTGTTTACCGGCAATGTTGGACGTGGCAGAAAGGGTTATTCATCGCTATCATGTGTCTATTCGCTCTTTTTTTTTGCTCGACGAACATAACTTACCCTTGTATTCTAGTTTTTTTTCCATTCTCTTATATATATATATTTTTTTTTTTTGTTGGTAAGAAGGGTTGATGTTTTATCGTCATAATTGTTATTCAGCGTATTATAAAATCTGATTTTAACAAAATGCTTGTGCAATAACACATATCTTTCAGTCATTTAACTTACATTTATGATAAAAAAAGAAAGAAAACGATGAATGTAAACTTGCATTTCAAACAAATGAATTTCTTTATTGTAACAATGAACAATGACAAATAAAGTTCAATGTTCGAATTGCTTCTAACTCAATTGAAGATATATACATATATATATATATAATGAATATAACCATCATTCATCGAACTAGTGAATATAGAAATGGACGTTTGCAATATAAAGAAAAAAAAAAGAAGGAAAAAAAGAGATGTCTACACACACATTATGATAGAGAAAGAACTATACATGCTTTAACTAACCTTCCCCAAACAACACATATACTATGGCGACGAGTCAAGCGTATTCTATTTTTTTCATCTCTCCTTATTCTCCTTTGCTTTTTTTTTTTTTGCAGAAAATGTCATTAAGAAAAGACAGCCATAGCGTTCTAGTCGTAAACAAATAAATAAGTCATCGTTATTCTCTTTACATATTATTCTACTCTCTTTTATCCACAACAATAGTGATGGTTTTTATATCGATATCACATACTTGCTAGATTTCTAGTTTGTTTCTGAATAGAAAAAAAACTATATATATATATATATATAACGCGAACATATAAGCGTATTAAAAAGAAAAAAAAAGAAAAAAAAAATCAACAACTATACTCTATGTCGTTTTGCATCTTTATTTTTTTTTTCTCTTTTTTCTCTTTTTTTTTCTCATTTTTCAATGACAAAACGAATATGAACACATTGCCCATAAGAACGAGCAATGGCAATTGTGCAAATAGACGACTGCAGACACTCGCGCAAGCACTCTCTCTCTCTCTCCCTGTTGCACGCATATAACACATGAAAATCATGCAAAGAGATGAGGACGGGACGAGGAGAAAAATGTGAAAATCGCAAGTCGACTCGAAGGACAGGACACGTTAGTTAAGAAGGAGAAGAGAGAAAGACAATGCAACCACAAATACACTAAATATGGAGCATAGTGAGACAGGATGGTTGAATATCTTTTGATCTATTCGATAAACACAAACATTTTTGTACAGGAGTATTCTCTAAAATAATAAGAATATCATCTGATTGATACATGGAAAAATCTATATATATATATATATGGTATTAATTTGATCAATAACAAAAAATTTATATGAAAACGTGACAAAAAGAATTAATCTTATTTCCTTATATATATCGAAAAAAAAAAACTATATATATATAGAAAATTGTGTTTTCAGATAAGCATAGATTTCTAAAATAGAAAAAAATTCGGATTTCATAAAATTGCTAAACATACTTCTTTGATCCTTTTATACAGAAAATAAATTCAAAAACTGTAATGATTAAATATCTTGCCTAACTTATTAATTATATTTAAATCTATTCAAATATAGGATTATTTATTAAAGATAATTATGACAAGTACATTATTTCTAGGATATGACATATTACTCATAAAAATAAACGAAAGAAACATCTGTAGTTAACAATAAATATAAACTTTATTTATAAATTCTACCTTAAATTTCCTTCTCTTTTTTTAATTTAATTTTCTTTTACTTTTTTTTTGTCCCAAGCGTAATCGAGATTAATAAAAAGAATCTTTCCGGATGTTGACTTGACTAACGCTATGAAATATTTTAAATCATATGAATTAAAGATACTCTATATACAAAGGTTATCATGATCAGAGAAAAATGCCGAGGTCATATATATATATATGGAAATGTATTTTGTACACACACACACAATTGTTCATTATAGATCTACTATATATCAACTAATGTTTTATATAATCCATATCTAATATAAGATAGTTTTGCGCATTTGTAATCAGAATAAAAACAACAATAAGAAGAGCAATAACGACGGTGCTTCTGTTGTTGACGACGAATGCCAAACAAGAAAGACACCAAAAAAAAAAAACCGAGAAGGAAAAAAAAAAAAGAAAAGCTCACATATTCCTGTAAAATGTTCTGTGTGCTAACCCTTCTTTTACCAAACATCGTTCTCGCATATTCACGGATATTTTTTCTATACTTACTAGTAGAATCAATTCACATGAGAAAGAAACAACAAGAAAAAATAGCAAGAGAACAACGTTAATATACTTTTCTTAAAGAAATATTGTATATCAATCAAATAAATAATCATAATTATTATCTTATTTATTTAAGGAAAACAAAAAAAAGAAATGTATTTTTTAAAATAAAATATCGATTTATTTTTATGTGTGTGTATATATTCAGATGTTTATTTATTATCAATATAAAAACAATCAAAATAGAAATTTTTTATTTTTTAAATGATAATTTTTCAAGAAATTTTTGTTTTCGTTCATTTATTTCAACAATAGAATCATTTGTTTGTTGCATTTTTTTAATAATTTTCATACGTTTATTATAAAGTTCTGAATTTTGATCATATGAATACGTGTCATTAGTTGAATTTGTATTAAGACGAAGTTTAGTAATACGATCAAGTAAAGTTGATGAAGAAGTTAAAAATTTTTTTTTCTTTATTGATTCATCACGTTCATTTTGTTGATTATCATCATCGGATGATGATGAAATGATATTTGAGAAGAAACCATCGTTCTAAAAAAACAAACACGAGAGACAAAAAGATTAAACATGATAATTATTAACGTTTTTTTTCTTTTATAGATTTAAGTTCTATTATTAAATATATAAATCTCAACAAGATTATTTATAATTGGATTTTTATTACGAAAAATCTATTAGTAATAATGTGCTATGTTTAGAAATTTATCATTCAAGAATACATCAAAGTATTTATGATATTATTAAATTCAAGAGACACTTCACAATCTATAGTCTATAGTTGTTTACTTAAAGCTTTATTCTATGTAAAAGTTGAGCAAATATGTATAGAGAACAAAAAAGACTTCGAATTTTCATTTACGAGAAGGATATACTTTTTAGTTAATTGATGAATATCAATGATTTGTTTAGAGATAGTATATAATGTTCTTAAAAAATTCTAAGAGAATTTAGGTTATTATGATCAAGCTATTGAATTTCTTTTTTCTAAAGGTTCGAGACTTTCACAAAACTTGTTTTTTTTTTTTATAATTTTGCTCTAAAATTTTATACATATAGAGAAATCAACTAGATTAATTTCCATGAAAAAATTTAAGAGTTTTGAACAAAATTTTTCGCAGATATTAAGCGGAAAAAATAGGATCGGTTTCAATAAAAACATGAATCGATTCGATCTCTCATATGAAACATTCAAAAAATCATGATCGTAAAAGTCAAACGTTTTAAATCAAGCGACAATTCATTTCATCTCTAACAGAAGATTAATTCTTAATTTCCTTTTCATCAACCTTAATAACCAGGCATATAATTCAATAAGACATAGTACCACGCGAGGATAAGATCAGCAAGTGAAAAATAAAGATTTACTCTATGAAATGAATTTTGAAAATAATCTCACTGATAAACAGTAATTGAATATCGAAAATCACAACAGACAGAAGCTCGATAAAAAAAAACTATATGAATTATGTGAGATTTTTAAAGCCCAACGTTAAGAAATTTTATTTTTCAATATTTCATAATCATACTCTCGAACAATTTTTCTTACATATCTTTCCATATAAACATCAGTTGGACGTTGTCGTGGTACAAGATTACTTTCTTCAGCTAATACTTGATAATCAACTGGATCATCATCATTTTCGAATTCAGAATTTTTACTAATATTTAAATCTCTTTTAATAATATGTTCACGTATAATTTTTTCACGTTCTTCTTCATCTTTAATATTAAATAATGATGATGGTGAACGTGATCGAACTTGCATACGACGTTTTGTACGTTGTCGTAAAATTAATCGAACATTTTCAATAGAATAATTAAAACTTTCTGCTAACATATCTATTGTCCAACGTTCTAAAACAAAAAAACAACAAGCAAAATTTTTTTTATATATATTGAATAGAAATCATTCAATAATATACTTGGATAATTTTTATGTAAAAATTGCATATGATTTTTAATATATGGATCTATTTTAATATCATTTGGATTTGCTATATATTTACGTCGTAGAATATGATATCGAATAGTACGTTTTCGTTTACGTTGTTGTCTATAAATAAGAAAAACAAAAAAAAAAAATTTTGAATTTATAGATTTTTTTTTTTTAATCTTTTAAGTAATTGGTTTGAATATAGAACAAAACTTTTAAAATATAATTGAATAATTGCATGTAAAAAAAAAAAGAAGAATTTTTTCCCGTTCTTATAAACTATCAAGGAAATTATTTTTGTTAGAAAAATGAAAAGAATAAGTATAATAGAACTAAAATTTGTTTGAAGTTAGTTTTCTCTTAGGAATTCATTATGTTTATACAAAACGATGTTTTTTTTTTGGTATTTTTGACTTCAAAAAAAGAATGATCCAGTACATCAGATAAAATTAATTTTTCTCTATTCATAGATGGTGTTTTTTTTTGTTATAGAACTATATTTTTATTATTAGAATGAACTTTTATAAGAATGAGAAAAATTTTTTGTACTGAATTCATGAATTACATATTGATTATGTGATACTATTAAAAGAAAATTTATTGACTTAAACGTTAAAACCAGAATAATTTTAATTAATCTTATATTCATAGCATTGACCTGAATAACCTTTATCAATATTTAGTATTGTAATGCTAATAAATATGTCATTATAAACTTTGTGAGATAAAAAAAGAAAAAGAAATCTTCATTAGTATTCTAAGATTGATGTTGATGAGAAAGTTTTTCGACAAGATATTTATTCAGATTTGATATATTTGTAGAAAAAGAAGTTTTTTGAAATTTCTATAAAATGTTTTTTTTAATAGTGATTTGACTGATAGTTGTTTTTATCCCCGAAGTTCTTTTTCAAACATGCAAAAATTTATTGAAGTCGATCATTTTGAAAAGTAGACATGTTTCCCTACAAAATTCATACGTTGAAACTAATTTTTTGGATTTTTCAAAGATTATTCTGCTACTATCGAATACAAGTTCCTAAGTCCATATTCGTAATTCATAGATTTTAATTTCGTTGAAAATACGTCAAAAGTGAACAAACATTTTATCTAAAAACTTTCCGATCATCCTCATCATGAAGTTAATTAAAGGCATTTTTTGTCAAAATATTATTCTTACGAAATTCGCTTGTCTTTCAAAGAAATGAAGTATAGAATTTTGTGCGAGAACTTCTGACCTTGATGTCTTTCTAAAGGAAATATCGAAGAATTTTAAGTCTATGATAATTTTTGTTCTATTCATTGAGATCTATTTATCTTGAAAGTTTTATATTTGTTCATAGAGACTTTGTCGACAAACTTCGGAAATGAAATCTTTTTCTTTTCATCTCTCTAGGAAAATAATATATACATGTAAAATGTTCCCAAGAAAATAACGTTTTTCATAAAATGTCTATCTATATACATTGAGAAAGATTTTTTTTTGTTTTTAATTAAAAAAGAAAATAATTAGCAAATCATTTTGTTTACTCTATTTCATAATCAATTTGTAATGATTTATTTCTACTTGTTTGTACAGCCAAATATTCAAGTTCACTTTCAATTTCAGGTCGATATATATTTGCATAATTATTAAGAATATTTGATTGATGTTGACCATTTCTTAAAAATTGTTTATTTAAAACAATAGAATTCCATAATGTTTTTAATAACTTTTGATTCAAATTTGAAGATAGCATTCTTTTTAGTTTTTATTTTTTTGTTTCTGAAAATAAAATTAGATTTTATTTTCAAAAATAAATACATATTCATGACTGTTATTATTGGTTTTTTTTTTTATTTAATAAACAACACTGACAACAATCAGATTATAGTGACGAAAAATAAAATATATGAGTATGTGATATACATAAACAAAATATGTCAATGAATTGATTCATTGTATGATTTCAATTGATACCAATGAGCTATTTGTTTAGTTATTTGTCGATGACAAACATCATTCCAATGTTGATTCATTTCTTTTCCAATAGAACATGTACCAATAGCTTCATGTTTCATATGATTATCATAATCAAAAAGTATTATATCAAAATAAATATTTTCTATATCATTATTTGGTATATGAAATGTAAAACATTCATTATAAACAGGAGTTTGTGTTGTTCGTTTAATAGTACTTCGTTTTTTAAAAATTCGTTGATTTTTATAAAACATATAAATTTTAAAATAAGGATCTTAATAAATACACAAAACAAAAAAAATAAAATAAAATCAATAAGAATAATGAGATAAAAACAAAATAAAAAAATATCCTATTTCTACATACTAATTAATCTTGTTGTTCCTATTCGAGGTAAATTTGCTGCTTTTAATACAATTATTGTTACACTACTATCAGTTGGTTGATAGCATAATGAAATAAGCATTTGACCAAGTTCTTGATTACTTAACTGAAATAGGCAAAAAAAAGAAATTGAATCTTGTCTTGTAAAGAATATTTATTTCTTCTAGAGAGATTATATGTTGTTTTAGAAGAAACAATAAATAATATTCTATATCTATTTCTTTTTTTTGTATATCATTTGACAATAATAAAAATAAATATTATTTTCATACTTGTTTATGAAGTGTTGTTAGATTTTGTGTAAATGTCATTTCAGTTGAATCTAATATATTAAATTTTATTGGAAAAATAACTTCACCAACAATTTCATCTCTTGTAAATGTATCATATGTTGATATTGTAAAAACAATTGAATAATTATCATCATTTATTTGTTCAAGATTTGTAAATTCAAATAATTCATCATAAATAGGATATGCATTTTTTTTAATTATATGTGTACGCATTGATGGAAATGTTTCTTTAATGAAAAAAAAAAAACAACAACAACAACAAAATATGTTATTAATAAAATTTATAAATAAGAAATATTTACTTGGATTAGTATTCTCTATTGATGTGAAAATCAGTTCAATGCGTACGTACGAATCAATTACTAAAGGTTGTCGATGACGTCTATAAATAAATAAATCTCGAGCACTAACAACACGAACAAATAATGATTTAGTAATATCATTCCATCGTAGACCAAATGTTAATGAAGCTGGTTCTGTAATATGTTCCATTGTTAATGAATATGATAATCCTGATGAAGATATTGTTGATGAACATTTTATTTGTTCTTGATCTTGTCGATGTAACATACTTGCTTCAGGCCATGAAAATGAATTTTTAATTATACTTGTTGTTTCATTTACAATTGGATATGATTGTTTATTATTTGTAATTAATGATGAATTTAAATTATCACATGATGTTGATGCCAATTGACGACGCCAATATCTTGTAATACTATATGATGAATCATTTGATTGTTTTTTACGTTGTTTATGATAGTAAGAAATAGCTAAACCAACAATGAATATAGCAATCACAAAAGACGAAAGAATTGCTACGATCATTATAGATGGAAATGAATCGCCTAATATATATAGGAAACAAAATTAATAAATAATATAGCTGAAAAAAAAAAGTGAGAGGGCGGACAAATGAATGAAATAGAATACAAAACAAATCGTAATAATAGAGAAATAAAACTATTGTGTATGCATGTCCCTTGGTGAATGATTTTTTTTTTTTTTATTGTGAAAAAGAAAAATCAATGAGAAGTCCCTTTTATAATCTTATCATAAACATTAAAAAAAAAAATCACAAAAGAAGTAAAAAACTTTTGTTTTGTTTTCATTAGCTTTTGCATACGTACGAAATTTATTTGTTCCAATTATTTCTTCATGTCTTTTTATATTTCCTTTGAAAATATCTCTATATAATTCATGACTCTTCATCAATTGTTCATTCATTGGATGTTTTGAATCGACTAAATAGGCTGAGAAATCAGGATTTTCTTCTAGGATCATTTTAGAAAACAAAAAAAAAAAAAAAAATGAATGATGTTATCATTATTATGTTCGTAGAACTTCTATATTTCTTTTTTTTTTTCTCGGATCGGCCAGTAAGAGGAAAATTGAAGTTCGCTCTTTCTACTTATTTTCCGAACATACTTCTTTTGTATTTGCCATACAAATACCCAGCTAACAAAAAAAAAAAGAAGAAAAGAAAAAAAAAAAAAAACTAGTGAATCTAGTTTTATATTGTTATAATGAATGACAAGTCGTCAGAATCAGAAAATAGATGAGAAAGAAGAAGATTTGCTGCTGCTGCTTATTACATACAAACAACTTCAACAAATGCATTAAGATAATCTTATAACTTGTCGTCTTCCTAAAATGACATTGAACATAAGTAGGTTACGATGATGATCCGTTTATTTTCTTCACACATATCTTGTTAATGTAGAGTAGCGAGAAAAAGAAAATGACATGAATTTGATGATCACACACAAACACACACACACAAAAACATATATGTATGCATATCACATTGGTTTACGTGCACACGAGATTGACATATAATTATATCGGGTATGCACGAGCGAAAAACTTCAGAAAAGAAAACCAGATGCAAATAAAGAACAACGAAAGAGAAGAACTCATCACATTTTATTTGATAATATCTGAGAGCCAAGAAGAAAAAAAAAGAAATGCGACAAGCGAAACAACAACAAATAGAAAAAAAAAACTAAATGCAAAACTTGAACAATACCATTAATATGTGGCACATAGAAATTTAGACACTGGTTTAGTTCCTGAGATTCCCTACAAGAACAATTTTAAACCGGTTGTCGGAAGACAAACGAAAAAAAAAAGAAAAATACGGGAATGTAATGAAAAGATAAATTGATCATTCAGATAAATATGCATATGTATTGTGTGTTGCACATACAAACACTCCTCATTCGATATAGACACATACACAACAGTTGATTGTTTTATATACAAAAAAAAAGCAACGAAAATTTTGATTGTTTTGTTTTTTCATCACTCGCGAAGACAACGAACGACTTCAGAACGATTTAAACGAAATTGTGTCCAACAACGAGGACCACTAAATTGAAATGTATCATTTGTTAAATTAAAAAATGGTTCTTGTAATTTATGAGAAGTTATGTCATTATTTAAATGTCGACCAGTACGACCTATTATATAAATCGATTTCTTTTTTTGTTTGTATGTGTTTGAACAAAAAAAAAATATAAAACAGAACTTACGTCGATGACGTTGAGATTTATCAGAAATATGATTAACATTATTATTTGTTTCAGGTATTTTTAGTTGAGTGTAGAGTTCATCAGGTTGATCTCGAGTTAATATACGAAATGGCGTTGTTAATGAACATGAAGATCTTTTTCCTTTATGATTTTTGACAGATAATGGACGTTTATTTTCATCATCATTTGACATTGGTGGCGTTAATTGAGTTGTATCTAAATAAATAGTATTAAATTTTTTATTTTTATCTTATTCAAAATTTTCTTTTTTCTTTTGTTGTTTTATAGATATGAATACACATTTCATGCTAACAAGAATGTGTTTTTATTTTATTTTATCATGATTTATGCACCTAGTCATGCAATAAACATCAATCATATAAATTATTAGAGATTGCCTATTGTTTTTTTTCTATGAAATGAAAGAAATTTTTAGAATAAAACAAAGCCACTTCTTTAATTCAAAAATTTCTCATCTATATATGTTAGTGTATAGATTATATGTCATAGATCTGATAAATTATTCATAATATGATATAATAAATTTATTGAAGCTTAAAAATGATTAGTAAAAAATCATTATTTTTCAGTTGTTATATAAAGAACATAGAGATTTCATTGATATCTGAATTTGAATATGAGTTCAAAAATTGTCGTTTGAATTAATTATATTGATCAATCAATATTTAAACAAAAGAGTATATAAATTTTACGAAAAAAAATTTAATAATAAGTTTATCATGTTCTATCATTTGACATATATAAATCTTCTTAAAAAAAAAAAGCAAAAGACTTTTTTTTTTTCGCTTTCAAATCTCTCGAGAGAAACGTACGAGAACAGATAATTACGAAGATTGATTTTTATTTTCTTCCTTATAAATTTAGATACTGAGTAGTCGGATTGTGATTAAAGTATGATACTCTATCAGATTCAATATATATTCATTTTCCTATGAGAGTTATAAATTTTACATATCTCTAGAGGTTCCAAAAAATCGGAAAAAAAAATTTTTTCTTTTTTTTTCAAATGTACATGAATTATTTTATTATTTTAAATAGAAAATGTATTATCTTATTCAATAGAATTCTTTAATAAATCTAAACTAATGAATTTTTATTACTTGATATATTATTAATAATAGTTGAATTATTTTCTCTCATAAGTATTGTTTCTGTAATTGATGTATTATCCGTAACAGTAATAGAATCATTTTTAAGTATTGTTGAAAAATGTTTTTGAATTGTATCTTGTATACTTAATTGTTTTTGAAATATATTTGTTGATGATATTTGTTGTTCATCAATAGTTTGTGGTGTAAGATTAGCAATAATTTTACTTGAATTTTTTCGTTGTTTATATGTACCATTACGTACTAAAATAATAACAAAATTTTTGTATTTAAAAAACAAAAAAAATTTCGTTTTTTTTTTTTGTCACTCAGTACTTCTTAGCATTAATATCCTCTCATGAATTTTTATCAAGAGATATATTTAAATTTTATCATCATAGTGACAATTTTTAAATCAATGAATTTTTTGTTTTTTTTCAATACTTACTAAATGATGATGTTTGTTGATCGACACCAAATAATTTTTCTTGAATATTTATTTTTCGAGTATTATTTTTATATATTATTTTTTGACATCTTAATGATGATTGATGATGTAAATTTTCTTGTTCACATTGTTTTATATATTCATTTGTATTATCTGAATCACCATTTGATGATGTATATATACCACATTCTTGATTTATCCAATGACGTAAATCTCTAAAATATAGATTCGAACAATAGACCATTGAAATACATATGTTTTAAACAATTGAATTAAATTAACTTCAATATATCTTACTTAATAAATGGTATGACCATAAAAAATGCTTTTGGATTAATATTTAATTTAATTTGTGATATTGTATCATGTCTATGACATGGTAAATCAGCTATAGGAAACCAACGCATTTCCTATGAAAAAATAATATAAAAAATTAAATATGTTTTGTTTTATTAATTGATGAGTTTTAGATAAGAAAATAGTTTTGTAGACTTTTTTTTTGTTTTATAGAAAAATTCACTTGTACGAAAAGTTATTTTGACAATAGAAATCAAATTCTAAGGTCTTAACCTTGAGAGAGAGGCTAAGAGTGAAGAAAAAAAAAATGGTGAAAATATATGTTAGGCGATTCAATTTGGAATACTGAACCAGAATATAATATTAGTTTTCGAGCTAAATTATAATTTTGAAGCATTTGAAAAAGTTCTATCGAATCATAGGAAAATAATCTGACTGCGATTATAGTCAACATGTACATAGCTGGTACATAACCAGAACTCGCTGATGAATATCTTGCGTAAATTTCTCAATAGTTTATCGACTTCGTTTGCTTGCTTGATATGAAGTTCGACTCGAGATTTGACGAGTCCGAACTCCGTAACAGTAAATATTTTTAAACTAGAACTATAAGCAATACTTATAAAATAAATTCTAGTGAAATAGTTGAACGATAGAAAGATAATTTTATTTGACAAAGAAAACTGATCTAGAATGCTAAATTGATTTTGACGTAAGTCTTAATATATTAAATATGCTCTTTTGAGATATTAGAGAAAGCCTAAAATAATTTATATTAGTAAAAGTAAAGCTTTTTGATTAGATTTATTACAAAGAAAAATAGTTATTTTTAACATAAAATAATACTTTATCATAATTCAAAATTTACTTATAACACAATAATAAAATTCTAAGTATATATTCTAAAAGAGTACAAAACAACAAAAAAAATAGCATAAGCTTTTGTCTAGAAACTTTCTATCTATTTCTTATATCTCATAATAGAATCGTTTTAAGTTATAAACTATTTTCTTATTCCCATATATAAAGTACACTCTAGTGAAGTATAGAAAAATCTCGAAAGAATACATGTCCTTAAGTTTTCATCATCATAATAATAATTATATAACTAGAATTTTTCATGATATAATATTTATCGTTCGAATAACTTGAAATATTAGTAAAATGATTATTACTCTGAAAGAAATATTTTACTATAGTTTATCTTATGCATAGAATTCAAACATTTTTCTTATTAGGATAGAAGATAGACAAATGTGTGATAGTTTTTCAATTGAATTAATTTCATTGAGAACTTAAAATTTTCATACTTTAATTTCATTTTTTGTTTTAGGTGCAAATTTTGTATCTAGTGGTACTTGTTTAACAATATATAATCGTATAAGTTGTCCATTAAGATCACGTTCTAAATATTGATCATCAAAAGCACGATCTTTCATATCAAAACCAACTTCTTCCATAACCTAAATATAAATATTTTGTTTCATAGATAAAAATTTAAAAAATAAAAATCTATATTACTTCTCGTATGGCACATTTAAATGGACTTTCATTTTCTTGAACTTTTCCTTTTGGAAAACCCCAACTTTCACGATTATAAAAACCTCTTACAAGTAATATATGTTCATATGTTGGATCAATTAAAACTGCACCATATGTTGGTACACTTAATTTATATTCACGCCATTGACATACAATACTATCAAGATTATTTACATAATCACGTAGAAATGGACAATGTTGAAAAACTATTTTATTTAGAAACAAAAAACAAAAAATTATATTAATTTTTATTTTTATTACTTTGTTGAGCAAATTCTTTAATATTACACATATATAAATCATTATCATCTTCACAATAAAAATCAATATAAAACCAATGAGCTAATTCAACAGCAAATAGTACTCGGACAAGATCATCACGTTGTTCAGCTGGGATATTAATAATAAAACGGCTAAATAAAAAAAAAGAAAAATACCCAAACATGTATCGTTGTTTTTATATAAGTCAATAGGTACAAATTTCATACCTGCATAAATCGTCTAATACTTTTGTTGGTATTTGTTGTTGATCAGATAGCATAATAATTTCTTAGTTTTAAGAAAAGAAAAGGAACAGATGGTACAAAAAAGAACAAAAAGAGAGAGAGAGAGAAGGATTTGGGAAGTTAATTTCTTCTTTTTTTTTCACATCGAAATTGACAGACACATTTTCACATGATCAATGTTCCTCTCTATTCACATTGGAGCAAAATATAAACATGTTGGTAAACTATGGATAAGAATCATAGGACAATCTATTGTTTATTTATTTTATTTTAAATAAAAAAATAATAAAAAAGAAAAAAAAAATTCTTTAATAATGCCATTAAAAGGAATTCCTCATTTAATTTCACCTGAATTACTCTATGCATTAGCATCAATGGGTCATGGAGATGAAATTGTTTTAGCGGATTCGAATTTTCCATCTGAATCAATAGCGCGAGCTAATGGCGCTCGTTTGATTTTATGTGATGGTTTACCAATACCAAAGTTACTTCGACAGATATTAAAACTATTTCCATTAGATCAATATGTTGCTAAACCAGTTGCATTAATGGATCTTGTTGATGATGATAAAAAGAAAGGTTTAGATGTACCTATATGGAATGAATATAAAGAAATTGTTGGAAATGATGTTCAATTTGAAATGGTTGAACGTTTTCAATTTTATGAAAGATCTAAAAAATGTTTTGCTATTGTTCGTACGTATTTTATCAAAGAAAATCTATTAGCAATATAGAAATTTTTTTGGTAATGAGATGAACATTTTTGTACAAGATTTCTCTTATTTTCAATAGATATTTTCTAAAATTTTGAATATGATCAAACATTTCCTTTTTCTCATGCAATTATTTGACTTTATTTTAATTTAAAAGTTCAAAAAACTTAAAATCTATTAATATTGATAAATAATCTTCTAATTTTTAAATCTGAACACTATTATGAATAATGTAACATAACGAAGTGTTGTTTATTTTTGATATATTTATGAAATACTTGAAAAAAAATTATTTAATTGAAATCATTAAAGATAGATAAGTACAAACTTATTCAATATATATAAATAAGAGTAATTTGTTTGAAAGAATATAAAGTATTATCGAGAATATACAAGTGAGACTTCGAATTCTTTCGAGTATTTTGTTTTTGTTATACAAAAGTCTAATGAATATAAACTGTTTGACATCAAGCTTTATTATATTTATTTATATCTGTTTTATTTTTTTAGGTACAGGAGAAAGTGCAATATATGCAAATGTTATTTTGAAAAAAGGTGTTGTTATGGCTAAGAAACAATCGAAAAATGAACATGAAGATGTAGCTGAATAATTGATCTACATTGTTGAATATTAACAATATTTTCTTTTTACTTGAATATATGATTATTATGAGCAAAAATTTTCTTAAAATTGATTAGCAAAAAAAGAAAATATTTTCTTTTTCAGATCAAAAAGTCTTTTTTTTTTGTAAAGTAAATAAATATATGATATAGTACAATCCAAAATTGTGTGTTTGTTTTTGTTTAAATAGCAATGATTAATTCGTAAGCTAATAATAATTATTTTTAGTTAATAATATAAAAGTTTTATATTTATTAAATTATTTAGATCTCCGTCCATTAATAGTCTTTTGTTAAATTTAAAATCAATTATTGAATTAGTAATCAAACTTCCAGGTGATTCATTAATAATACAATATGGTGCAATAGAACGAATTCGATCAGCTATATTTTCAATTCTATTACATGGTCTTAAACAGGTGTGTTTATCTTCTATATGAGAGAGATGATCTGATGAGCGAACGTTTTCAATTGATCAATCAATTTTTTTACTAAAAAAAAGCCATCGTTTTGAATTATCAAATATGCTGATCCCATGCGAAATTTCCATAGACCTTTATATGTTAGTTTTCTAGAGGAATAAAACATTTAGTTGTCAAAATCGTTTTTGATTAACTCAGATTATAGAGCATATCAAGTTGTCTATATTGGTTAGACATCTGCAAAATCAGTTTTTTTGGTCCCGGTTCCGGTCCCGTCCCGGTGAAAAATGTTTTAGTCCCGGTCCCGGTCCCGGTCAAAATTTTTCTTCAGTCCCGGTCCCGGTCCCGGTCCCGGCCCAAATTTTTTTTTGGTCCCGGTCCCGGTCCCGGTCTGGACTCGATGCCAGTTAAAAATTGTATTATCGTGAAAAAATTCCGATTCTTGAAACTGAAACGAGGATCGATGAAAATTTTTATCAGAATTGTAAAGAAAATTGCTGTTTTTTTAGATTTCTGATCACAAAAATATAAGAAATACCTTAACGCAGAATCGAGTTTCTGATAAAAAATAATACCGGGACCAGCTTGAAAATTTTGGTCCCGGTCCCGGTCCCGGCAAAAGTAAAATTTTAGTCCCGGTCCCGCCGGGACCGGGACCGGGACTACTTTGCAGATGCCTAATATTGGTATATGTGCATTGTATTTTCCTCAAAAGAAAGGTCGTTTTGAAAGTATTGCGATATACTTTTAATCTTAAGAGATCAAAAGTGTAGCAAAAAGTTTGTCGTTCTAAAAATTCCGCATATGAAAACATAAGATGATTTCTCATCGCTATATTCAAATTTAACAGGGTCGATAATCAATACTCCAGTAAATTCCGATAAAAAGCGACTGATCGATTGAAAACGTTTCCTCGTCATATGTTATAACACAAAAACTTCTGAAATTTTCTTATTTAACTCATAAAGTACTGGTACATTTTTACATTTGAATAAATGATGTAGCTAATATAAACTGAGCTTTTAGTTTTAACAATGAATCTTTTCACGTGATAACTCTAATATGTTAAACTGAATTAGACTCAGTCATGAATGATGAGTTCGAATGCGAGTATAAATGAAACGACATTCTGTCACTAATAATTTCAACATAAATTGTTGACAAAGCAAGATGCATTTCAATGATAATAGCCAATAATTATTTAAATGTCAAATGCGTGGTTACAGAATTATAGGTTTTTCGATCTGGCAATCTTGAACATCAGATAATAATAAATGTCAAATATTTTGTTTTCGTTCAGTATTTGACAAGAGAATTTCCTCAACTGTTAAATCGGCATTCAACAAAGACGATCTCCATTTCATGAGTAATAGAAAACGACAATGTAGCTTGGTTTTCCCGGGCCTTTGTTTCTGGGTTTTTCAAAAAAACAAATTGTAATCCTCGAATACAGATCGGAAAAGCTTGGAACCAATGGGATCTACCACATACACATTTCTCAAACAGTTCGTTGGAGAACGCACTAGTCATTACATATGAAAATCTAGAAAAATATATTTCGACTTCAAACTTCGCACGAATAATGTCCTCAGTAAAATTAGTTCATTGGACAAGGTGCAGTTTTTTTAGTATATTCTATTCTATGATATTCGAAATTCTGTCATGTGTAAAAGCAAACTTTTCTCATATACTTTTCAAAATTTACAAGTTAATTTTTCAAGAAGTCTAAGCGAGATTGCAATTTTATGTTGAAAAACTCAGTAAAAATTCGATAGTTCCAAAACAAAGATTCACACAAACCAACTGCCTAAGATTTTAACATTGGTCATTATAGTCTATCGTGTGAGTACAGTCTCAATTAAAAAAACCTATTCGACATGCTATTTATTATGTAAATACTAATCTCATCAAGTCAAAGGTTGTTTGAATAATTTCACAGAAACATATTTGTATTAATAAAACTAGAACTATGACCTAAACATCTAGCCTATACTCGTTTGACTCACAGGCTCAGATATATATAGAAAAAAAACATACTAATTTTAAATTCGATACAATCTATTCATAAATTCTGTTATTTAGATTTGTATACATAGAAAATTATATTTCTTTATTTTATTTTCTAATTTGAAAATAATTATTTTAGAATACACATGGTATATATGAACAATTATGGCATTTCATTATTCGTTTAAATTCAAATTCACAAAAATATATTCATTTATTACAAGATATTTATCATAAAGAAAATCTTCTTATATCAGTTGAACAATGGATTGATCAATCACTTATAACTCAATGTTTATTTCAACAATTATCCTATATTGAAAATGATATTGATATACTTGAACAATATTATTATAGTAAGAATTTTTTTTTTTTTATTATTTTCTGTTAATTTCAATAGACATTTTTATGACAAGAAGATAATTTTAAAGATCAACGACCAATATATGGTCGAAAATTTTTTGTAAAATGATGTCTACGATTAGGAATAAAAAATAGATATTCACCCTTACGATATATAAAAAAACCGGTGGCACGTTCATGACGTTCTAAAAAGTCATGTTCATTATTCTTGTTAATATTATTATTTGAAATCATTAAATGTTGACTTTTAGAATATTTGTTATTGTATAATAATGATGCATTTGTAATTGATATTAATGTACAATAGATGAATATAAAGAATAATAGGAAAAATACGACACGATTTGTCGATGTTGGATTATTAGTTGTTTTAATGAAGAAGAAGAGCATTGATTGATGTTGAATATACTCTTCTTCTTCTATTGTATTTATTATTAGGCTATTGTTACTTGTCAATTGGATGTCGCCTTTTGTTTTTTATTCTATGAAAGAAAAAACAAAAAGCAATGAGAGAGAAATAGTGAATAATAGATTTGAAGTGTTATATTTCTTCTCCATATTTATTGCATATATATATATATAGATAAATTCATATTATTATTTATCTTTATATATAATAGAACATTATCTTTTGAATGTTCCTATGAATTTTTGTAAATAGAAAGCTTTTAAGTGTAAGAAAGATAATTTAAAAATATTTGCAATTAGATTAGCAGATGTTTAATAGTTAGTTGTAAGAGATAAAAAATATTTACCATTTCTTTTTTTTTGTTTCCCCTTTGACATGAATATATCAATAAAAATATTTACTAAATGTCTTTCTCATATTTGTTCTCTATTTAATATACATAAGTAAAGTGTAATCAAAAAAACAAAAAGAAAAAAAAATCAACATTCAATTTATAAGTAGATTATTTTATACATATATATACTTACAATAATAATAATAATGATGAGAAAGATGATCAAAATACTATGAATATCATTGTAAGCAGCATAACGTTAAAAAAGAATCTTGAATGTAATAAAAAGAGACAAGACACGACTAAATAATGCAAAAAAAACAAAACATATTGATGGTAACTCTTCCGTATTCTTCCCTTGAATAATATATATATATATATGTGAATAAAAAATCTGACAGAATTTCTTTCTCTTATCATTAGCTTGTCAAAAAAATCATAGATAATGCATAAGATGAAAGGATTGTGATGATGATGACGATGATGGAAACTACATGATTTCAACAATAAAATAAAGATGTCAATCAATAGTACATAAGAGAAACTAATGCAAAAAGAATGAGTCTAATAGAATTGTTGATTTCAATGAGATATGTAATAAAGAAAACAGTATGATTATAATGGAATCTAGGCAGCGAAGAAACTAATAATGAATGGAAAATCTTGTGCTAATTTTTTGCGCGTATCCTAAACAACTTTCTCATTTTTATGAAAACGATTGTATTATAAAAGAAAAAAAAAAGAAATCCTTCAAATGAAAAAACCTTAGTCTTTCTCTTAACGTGCTTTTTTACTTACTATCTCATATATAGTATATGTCAAAACTTTTCTTTCTTTTTTTTTCTATCTACTAGATTAATATTATTGTGCTCTCTTAGACAGTTAACTAGATTAAAAATTACTTTTAAATAAAACAAAAAAAAATTTTCTTCTTTGTTTTTCTTTTGTAGGTTATGCTTTTATTCGAATACCATCTTTTTATCATGCATTTATGATTTGTATAAATACTATTGAGTCAAATAATCTATCATTGTTAGCTAATATTGACCCAAAATTGGTAAAAATAAAAAAGAACGAAAGAAAAAAAACTTCATGATTTCTTTTTTTTATAAATAGTCTATTGTCGAATGTGATGATACATTAATATCAACAAATGATGTAGTATATAGATCAAATTCATCTACAAAAACTTCAATATTAAATAAAAATACTAAAAATAAACAACTTTCATATGATGATAATCAAGAAAAATTTCGTAAGAAAAAAATCAAATTGTATTGTTTCATATTTCAAAAATTAAATAATTTTATTAATTAGCTTCTATTACTAAACCACGTTTTATTCATCGTCGTATACATAGTGATCCAATATTTCATATTGAAAATATTCCAAAGAAATATTCTCGTGTTACATCATCACTTTTAATTGATGATACTCAAATAAATCAAAATGAAAATTTACCTTTTATATCATATTCTTTTGAATATGGATCTAGTTATGATTCATGTTCAGATTCATTCTTATCTATTGAACAATCATTACCAATAGAAACTAATCGTCCATCAATATCAAGTCAAATAACACTTGTTGGTGAAGACGAATATCACTTTAATGAACCAACAAAATTTTCGACCACTTCAGATCTAACAAAAAGTAAGTTTCTAAATTAAATTACGTTTTTTTTTAGAATATTCCTGTTTATGAACTTATTTCAACTAGATACGTTTTGTTTGTTTGATATTCAGATAGAATCGATTGAATGAATTAGAAATAGTTCAATAGAACTTTAGCTATTTTTATTATAGGTTTTTTTTTTCTAGGAGTAGACTTTTCCGAAAGTTTCTTTTGTCAGTCACGATATAGAATACTTTGAACTATAGTAGTTCTAATCCAAAAATGATATTATATGAAAGTACTCAAAACAAAATGAAAGTGCTTTAGGAACGAGAACCCTCATATTTACATTGTTTCAATTTTTAATTTGAACTAGACAAAAATATTCCAATTATTTTATTAATATTTTAGGTATACGTTTACCATATTCATCATTATTTTGGCCAAGAAAAGGTCAAACATTAGATAATTATATACATGAATGTGATTCTCAGACAAGAACAGATGTTGAAAAAGTAAAAATGCATTAATTAATATTTGAAAAATATTTAAAAATTCTTTCTTATTTTTTTGTTTTTTGTTTTTTTCATTTAAAGGAGAATGCTCATTTTTACTTTAGTGAAGCAATTATATCAGCTATTGAATATATTAAATTTAGTGAACAATGTAAGAAATATTTTGATTCATTTGAACAAAATTTTGTTACATTAAATGATTTTAATTGGTCTGATCCACATTCAAAGTCAAAGTAAAAATAATTGATTTGAAATTTTCTTTATTTATTAATTTAATTTATGCAGTTCGGATGATTTATCAGCAGAAGCAATAGGTAGGATTCTTTTTTTTTGATAAGAATTGTCATTATTTGATAAATATTTATTATTAACTTAGCATTAGCTATCATGAAAACATGGAAAAATTATAAAATACCAACAGCTTCAGAATTATTTTGGATGATTCCTTATGATGAAGAAACTGCAGAAGAGGTAAATATTAGAGTAATAGAAAAAGAGTAGGCGTCAATAACTATTGAAATTAATTCCATACAAGAAATTTGATTTCTTCTATGTCAATTTATTACTCAAAGTCTCAAACGTGAGTCCTTGTAGAGTTAGTCAAATAGCATTTGTTTTTGTTATGTCGCGTCAATTGTTATTGTATGTAAATTGAATATGATTGTTAATGATATTCAGTACGTTTTGTCTACCCATCTTATGAGTAGGAGTAGTAGTATAATGCTTTTAGTTATGCTATGAGCGAATGTCGCTTTTGTAGCGTGAGAAAAAAATCAGTTTGAAATAAAATTTGATGGAAACAGACTGGAGAAAACTAAGACAAAAAAGAACAACAAACTTTAGAGAACATTTGTACAGTCGATAATTTACCTGTTTACTCATCATGCGACTGGAAGCTATAATTGTTTGAATATATTCATATTGATTCGAATTTTTATTTTGATGCAATCAGTGTGTTCTGTAAAGAATAATTTAGCATCTAATATTGTACCGAAACATTTGAATTTCTTGACATTTCTGATGTTGTGTCCTTCGCATACACTGTTTGGAATTTGTGTAAACAACTTCACGATGGAAAAGTATCCAATACGTTTTACTAAAATTGATTGGCTGTTTCCACTTGATTGAATAGTTGATTAGACGAAGAAGTACTTGTTTTATTTGATCTGTTAATACATTTATCATACGCGATGAAGGCATTGATGATGCTAGTGAGAATAAAATTGCAAGATCGTCAGAAAATAGACGCTTCTAGGGAATAGCTGATAATGCTTCGATGATATCATGATGGTAAATTATGAATAACATTAGCCCAATACAGCTGCCTTGAGGAATACCTTTTAAAAGACTGAACATGGGCGACGACTTGTCTTTAATGTCGATGTATGCTTTTCTACCTCTTAAATAGTGACGAAGCCATACGATTAAATATAATGGGCATTGTAAATTGATTAGTTTTAACCATAAACCATTGTACCAAAGTTGATTGACAGCTGTACGAAAGTCTACAAAGAGTGCAGAAGCTGTCGTGTTCATTGATAAACTTTATCTTATTTGATCTATAATAGCAACTAATCGAACAGCAATATTGTGACCGGAACGAAAACCGCTTTGTTCAACAGGAAGGATTTCTTGTTCATTGATCCATTGACGAAAGTGAATCAGAAAATATTTTTCAAATAATTTAGAGAAACACGGTAGTAATGAGACAGGTCTTGTTTCTTCAATAGAAAGTAGCTGCAAAGTTGTTCAAGCATGATAGGATTATGGAAAGATGATTTGAAGGAAGTAATTTTATTAATCGGTTTGATACACCGTCCATTCCGATGGATTTTTTATTTTTTAAAGACGCCATAGATCGATCAAGGTGATAATAAGTAACATTAATAGGAATTGGTGGCTCATTGGTCAAGACTTCTTCAATTTCAATTTCCGACTGTGTATGTTGATGATTGGAAAATTGTTCTTCATAATGCGTTCTTGCAATAGTGCACATATCTACTGATGAAGAGATGATATTGTTGTTGGCGAGAAAACCTTCGATTGGGGCAGCTCTGGAGTTGAAATGATGTTTTGCTTTTTTCCAAAAACCTGTTGTATCACAACCGTTGAAAGAATTACAATAGTTCAGTCACGTCTTCCGTTTCTGCAGAAATAACTGTTTGTGTATTATTTTTGTCATATCATGTAAAACAATAGCAAAATAGGAATGGCGAGTTTGACGCAACAGTTTGAGATAACGACATTTATGATTAATCATGATGACTATGTGTTGAGGTAATGATGGTTTGATTGTTTTGCGAAAAGTAATGAAGGTGAGACGTAATATGCATAATGAAAGAAAATGTTCATATAATGAGAAAAAGGCTGATGTATATAACATTGAAGCTGCTAACGATTGCCAATATGTTACTGTGAACGTGAGAAAAACTTCGAGTAGATTCCAACAAGTACGTTTGATGGGAAAATGATGATGAATAGAGGACATTGTAAATGATGGATGCCATAAAATCGGATGATGATCATTGCCAATGGTAGGAAGAACTGAGAAGGAGGTAGATGACATGTGTGAGGGTGTGATAATAAGATCAATTGTTGCATCGGAACGAGTTGAGGTGGTCTATCCATCTTATGAGTTACCAGAGTACTTTCAAATGATTTGATAGCATTGCTCAAGTGCTACAAAATGATATAAAAATATCTAAGAGCATGAATTTAAGCCCTTCTTTAACTAATACTAGTTTTTGATCGAACTCTGAAGAAGATCAAGGATGACTTTTTCGATGCGAAACAAGTATATGAAAATATTTGAGACGCACGTAAGTTCATTCAGTCTCATATTAGTTCTCATCTGAATTGTATTTTTCTTATCGATATCGACTCCATATCCATAAAAAAAGACTCAACGTCATGTCTCGAGAACAACTTCGTTAAAGTTCCTCTAATTGAACAGTGTTTTTTTTCCGATGGTTTTATACCGTTGTGTAGCCCTTAAAAAGTATTGATTATTACCAATTCTCGAGTTCAATTTACATGTGATGGCCATTGACACTATACTCAATAAAAACAAGTGCTCTGCAACTAATCCTACTAGAGTTTCCTGTTGAACATCTTGTGTGATTGTTTAACATAGAAAATAAATTTCGAAAGGTGGCAAATTTCAACAATTGTCGAGCGTTGAGTTTTGTTTCAAATATTTTCTTTTTCAAGTTCGTACCAGTTCAGGACAAAAGTAGGACATATACTGAAAGTGATGAATATGCTCCTATAGAAGGTAGTCAACGAGTAAGTAGATAAATCTTGCTTTTCTTATTGTAAATAAACTAATTTTCATTAAAGATATTGCGTCGTGGTAATAGTCAATGGGCACCACCACGTGAACAACTAATTTTTCATATTCATCAATCAGTGAAGTAAGTAGATTTAAAAATAATAAATAAAACAAAATATAGAAAGAAAAATTTCTTAAATCATATTCGAAGATTATCTAGATTGAAAACTGAAGATAGGATGTCTTGGATACTAATAAAGTGTGAGGACCATAGAGACGACACTCTTTCAAGATCGGGTTGGCCCTGCTGAAGTTTCTTGTTCTTCTAACAGATAGTATTCTGTCAGAGATGTCCATCGCGGCTGAAAATCTGCCGCTGCCGCGCCGAAGACTTAGAAAAAAAACGTTGCCGCACCGCAGCCGCGCCGCGACGGCTTATAAAAAAATGTTGCCGCGGCGCTGCCGCGATGAATTATAAAATAAACGTGCCGCTGCCGCGGCGGTTTACAAAAAAGTGTTTCTAATTTCACTGCTGCGACTATATTTGACCAGAGATATTGGTACTAGTCCATCAGATTCATTCAGTCTAGGGGTGTTTCATTTGTAAACCCTAAAATTCTATTAAATTCATGCAGTTTTTCAATGTTCCCCAAAAAAATCCTGCCACTGCCGCGCCGCTGCCGCGATGGTCTTTTAAAAAACCTGCCGCTACCGCGCCGCTGCCGCGATGATTTTTAAAAAATCTGCCGCTGCCGCTGCCGCCACCGCCATCGCGGCAGCGGCAGCGCCGCGATGGACATCTCTGTATTCTGTCAAGATATATGCATACTTTATTAGGGTTAATTGATTTATATAGACCTCAATCATTTAATATTTCATCAATACTTATCGAATTATGATATTCATATTTATTTAATTCGGATTCAAAATCTACTATAGCATAGATTTACTCAAATCAATAAATATTTTATTTTTTATCTAGTCGTGATATTCAATTAAAAAAACAAGGTTATTTATGTGCTGGTTGTGGACGTGATGTTGAAAAAGGTTATGCTCATAGATTTCGATATTGTGAATATACAGGTAATTCAAAAAACAAAAATTCTCAAAAAAAAGAATAAATAAACTTTTCATTTAGGCAAATATTTTTGTCGTAGTTGTCATTCTGATAAAAAATTTTATTTACCATCATATATAATAGCAAAATGGGATTTTTCAAATAAACATAGTGTATCAAATTTTGCTTTTGATTATTTAAATCGTATATATACAGAAGCAATATTTAATATAAATGATCTTAATCCAAAATTATTTCAAAAAAGTAATAAATTAAAAATGATAAATGAATTTCGTTGTGCACTGTATTTTCTTCGTCGTTATATATTAACATGTCGTTTTGCTGAAGAAAAAGGGTAATCCATATAGTTAATTTTTTGTTTGATTATTAATTATTAAATATATTAGATGTCAACAAAGTTTACAAACATTATCATCATATATATATGAATATCCATATTTATATTCATTAGAAGATTTAGTTAAAGTAAATGAATTATTGTTATTTCTTTATTTATGTTTTTATTTTTAAGACTAAATCAGGTGAATTACATAAAGTATTTGAACCAATTGTTATAAAATTACGTGATCATGTTTTAACATGTTCATTATGTTTTGCAAAAGGTTTCATATGTGAAATTTGTAATAATGAAAAAAATATTATTTTTCCATTTAATATTCAAATAACAAGTACTTGTCCTGGTTTGTATATTTTTTGCTTGTGTTATTTGTACAAAAAGAAGAAGAAAAATTTTACGTTTTCTTTTCTTTTTTTTTGTTTTAGTATGTCAATCATGCTTTCATATTCAATGTTATGAAAAGAACAAACATAATTGTCCAAAATGTCAAAGAACCAAAAATAGAACGTTAGTTAGAAAGAATTTTTCTTAAATGATTGTAACAGTTTGATGAGAGAACCTCTTCAAGTTTGAAATCGACTTTCGATCGAGATTTTCGTTTGCTGAGTAATAGAAAATTTAGTTTTTCGAACCTACGTTTTTCAGATTTAGAAATTTTAAAAACCTGTGATGATAGAAAACATTAACTTTTGAGTTCTGATTTCAAACTTTTCATAAACGAAGTTCTCAATAGGATTAGTTCATTGAACAAATTATAATTTTTCTAGTATGTCCTATATTCAGATATTTCCTATTGGAAACCTTATCGAGAATATCGTTCGTGGAAAGTTTCATATAATTACAGGTTATTGTTGAGTAACCCATCTCAATAACGAAGGACCGAAAAATCGAACCATTTAAGACTTCAATTACTCACCACATAAATATCGTCTCGGTCGAGCAACGATTTAACACTTGAAGAAGTTCACTCATGAGATTAAGAAAATGCAATGGATTCAACATCACTTGTGAAGAAATCTTTCTCCAAGAAAAATAAACAAATAATTTATAATGAAGAAAACATTGAAGTATCAGACAAGCAAAGAGAGATTTGTTCTCATCAGGAACAGTAGTATAAAATCTCTTGAGAAATATCATTAGTAGTATATCTATGATACATTTTCTATGAATAATATCATAATCTAGAAACTTGAGACGAGAACATATTATTTAACATTTAGTATATTATTAAACGTAATGAAATGCTTATTTATTTGAACAGAAAAAAATTAAAATTTTCTTAACTCGAAAATTTAAGTTTGAAATTATGACAATACTTAGATTTTTCAATAATTTGTATTAAGCATTATATTATCTTGTATATTACTCAAATTTATACTTGATATGCAATTAACTTTTTTTTTCTCTTTAATTTTAGCAGCCTTACTACGTCAAATCGAGCTAATACACCGACGACAAATGCTTGATAAGAAGACAAAACCAAAGCTATTTTTAGTTTTTTTATTAATTTTTTTTTAACAAGATAATTTTTATACACACATTAATCAATGTATTTTTCTATTGATTGTCATAATAAAGTTTTTTTTTTTATTGAAATCAAGTATAAGATGTTTTTTTTTATCACAAAATGCAAAGATTTGTTCAATGCTTTTTCTTGTTTGGTTAACTACCTTTGTAGTATTTGTATAAAGAGTCTAACATATATATATATTTATACATCTACAAATGAATACGGCTGACAGCATTAATTGATCGTTCCTCGATGACGAGTATTGAGGGAAGCAATTTAGTACACCCACGATAGCGAGAAAAAAAATGCAAGAAACAAAACATCATTAATATTTATATTTTCAAGCAAGTGAATGTCAGAAACATTGCACAATGACGTTTGATATAGGCAAAATAATAAAAAAAAAATGAAAGGTTGAATAATTATATTTATCTATATGTACGTCTGGTATTTTTTCTTTTGTTAATCAACAAATGTTTATTTCTTATCTGATTCAAATATAAGTATAAGCTATTATGCAGTTGTTCGACGTGTATTTTTTTGGTATGGCTATTACATGGTCATATATAACGAGTTATGATCAGCAAGAATCATCTTTTTTTTTTTCTTCTACAACAGTTGCTTGTTTGACATATTGATAGAAAAAATTCTTCATGATCTCAATAGAATATATTGTCAGTTGGGACAAACAGAAAAAAAAAACCTTCAATCTATCAGCGGAAATAGGTTGATGATGATCAAACAGAAGATCATTTTTTCTTGACACATCTATATTATATATATATACATCGATACATTTCTATCTAATATAACGACGATTTTTAAATAAGTAAGACTTGTAAAATAGAAATATATTATAATCAGCTTGTTTTATAATTTTGTATGTATAAACGTTTAGCAAAAAAACTGTTATTCGAGCTCTTTTCTTTTATCCAATTGTCTTTTTGTTTATCATCAACGATGATCTTCATCTCGTTTATTTTCTATATAATTATAAAAGCATGCAATTATTCTTTAGTATATCTTCGAATAAAAGCAATCGTCTAAAGTAATATTTCTAGATACTGGTCATATCCTATGCTTGACTGCTATCTTTACTCTCATTATACACATAATGAGTACTGCTTTCTTGTTTATTTCTATTGGAATAAGACAATGTATTGCATTTGCATGAATGATAAAAATAAATGAGACATAAAATAGAAACGTCTTGATCGTGTTTCTAACATACATATATATATATATTCTATAGAGTCGATTTGTACACATACATATCCAAAAGAATATGTGTAAATCTTCATAGTAGTAAGTTACTAAATGAATTGATTGATTGATTACTAATATATATATGTCACTTCATTTAATATAATGAAAAATAAATTAATACGTCAATCATCACAAATTGTTTTTCTACGAAAATCTCATCATCATGCTACACTTATACGAACATATTCATTGCCTGTATCTTTTTATAGTAGAAATAAAAACAGGTAATTTCTTTTTTTGTTTATTTGCTTCTTCTTGCTACTCTTATCCATATATATTTACAAATAATTGAAGTATAAATTGATTATCATAAAAGTCTTTCTTAAATAATCCATAGGGTATTCGGACATTTTCTTTTTCTCATTTCTTATTGATATAATCGAAAAAAAAAAAGTGATCACTTTATTACTTTAGTCATCTTGTTTTGATATATGAACATGATGACAACAATAACATCATCGTGTTCCGTAATTATTATTTGACAGATAAATTTTTGAAGTACAACCAATGATAAATACATTAAACTCAGAATAAATTTCTATGTAATTATTAAATATCGAGACTTCTTCTTCTATTTCAATATTAAACAAATATCGGAAATCATTGTTCGAGTAAGTTTTCTTTCTATCTGTTTATTGATCTCTAAATAAATATATTTTATTTGATAATATTCAGTAGAAATAAATCAATACGTATGTTCTTGATTATGATTTAATCTAAACTCGTTTTCACTGCATGCTATCGTATTAATTACATAGAAAAAAAAAAGGAAACTAGATAAAATGTTAGATTTATAAATGCGTATTTAGCAATGAATATGTCAATCATGACATTATTAATACTATTAAATAAAAACAAGTATCAATACGAGGTATAGACACTCTTTTTTTAGTTCTATGCATCGGAGTATATTATTAGTAGTCACTATAAGAACAGATGCTGATGATTTCCGGTAAAATAACACATAACAATAGGATGACGACTAGCTTGATAACATAATTCTTTCTTTTCTCTCCTAGCATTTGTTCGATGACGTTAGCAGTCAGACACGCACGCATACAACTGAATGCCGATCAAACAAGCAGTAACAGCAGTGTTGTCTAGTGCCATTTCTTTTTCTGCCTTGCATTGATGGTGTATTCTATTCTGTACTGATTAGAATAGAAGACACCGGCCTGCTTCTTTTTTTCTTTATATGTACATATACATATACAGTCTAGGCTGGTTCGATTGTATCCATCTGTATACTGATCCGTTTTTTCTCGAGGATACGAATCATCAAAAAATTATTTTTCGATCAGAATTAAGACAAGAATGCGTCCTGGTCAAGTTTATGTTGTTTATCGATCAGCGGCTCGTTCTTTGGCAAGATCGAAGTATGCATTAGAGAAAAAAACAAACAAACAAAGAAAAGAAATATATCTTTTCTCGTAGTTTCGTTTAATTTAAACTTAATTAAATATATATATATGATCTATTGTTATTGCAGTATGCGTCGTCGACAAGCTAAAGATCCAACTTCTATTGATGATCAACGAATATGTACGAAAGAAAATTGTTTAAGATGTTGTAAAAAATTTACAGCATTTATGTTTTCACGTGTTGGTTTATTTTTTGTTATGATTGGTTATGTTGCACTTGGTGGTGTGGTATTTCAAGCACTTGAAGCTGGAAATGAACATGATATGCGTCATATAATGGATGTTGAACTTAATAATACACTTAATAAATTATGGGGTGAAATTTTAAGTGTTAATTCATTTCCAGAACCATATAAAAAAAGAAATTTTAGTTTAAATGCAACACGTGAACTTGAGTAAGATGTTATTGAAAGACAAAAAAAGAAAAAAAGAAGAAATTAAATTTTAATTTAATATACATATATATATAATTTAGAAAATTTGAAGAAACAGTTATTCGACAAGTAGAAAAAGGTTTTGATGGACGTACAACTAATTCTGAACATGATTGGAATTTTTTTGGTGCTGTTCTTTATGCTGTTACACTTGTTTCAACAATTGGTAAGAAACAAAACTTAAGATCTTGTCGAAAAAGAAAAATCTTATAATTATAAATCTTACTATGTTAATGATTTGACTAGAGATCTTTTTTCTTTTTAGGTTATGGTCATATAACAACAAAAACAAATCAAGGAAAAATAGCTACGGTTCTTTATAGTGCATTTGGTGTACCATTAATGATGCTTTTCGTTGCTAATATTGGTTCAACAATGGCAAAAATGTTTGCATTTGTATTTAGTCGTATAACAATGATATTTTGTTGTCGTATGAGTAATAAAAAAAAACGAGCATTAGCATTAAAAAATCGACAAAAATTAATGGAAAAAACTAATCAATCTGTTGTTGTTATTGATGAAAAATTACCAACATCAAAATTAAATGAAGAAATAAAAGATAATGTTATAATAACAAAATCAAATTTAAAATCAATTAAAGAAGAAAATATTAAAGATTCAAATTTATCTAAACAAATTAATTCTTCTCTATCTCAATCAATAACAAATTCAACAACAGATATGAATTTTTCAAATGATTTACGACAATTACCAGCTGATATACGTTTAAATATTCTTACAGGAATTCCAATTTCAAATACATCACGTTCTTTAACATCATCAACAAATTCTATTGGAGATAAATCAAAAGATGCTATTGTTCGTATTAATGAACTTATACGACAAAGTTCTGTTCAAGATATTGAAGAAACTAATAATAATGAAAGAGAACAACAACAACAACAACGACGACAATCTATTGATATGAGTCCAATTCAATATTATATTAATG
>CAJNOP010000940.1:59565-70116 GCA_905250075.1 Rotaria sp. Silwood1 | reverse complement strand
TACTACTGGTTACACGAAATAAATTATATGATATTGAAAATAATAAATTAAACTGTAATTTTGATTTAGATTTTCAAATTTAAATAGTTTTATTTTATATAAATTTATATCAGTTTTTTTATTATCAATATTTAAAAATAATATATCTTAGGTATAAATGATAATTTCAGACAAAAAAAATTCTGTGAATTTGTCTTGAAAAACTTTTAATACTTTGTGAATATTTTAAAAAAGATAGAATGCTCTTTATATTAATGTTCAACAAAAAATAAAACATCAATTATCAATTGGTCAATACAAAATTGTTTTCTTTTAATATTTGGAAGTATTTATATATAATTATAGTGAGCAAATAAAAATATAAATCGATTGATTAAAGAAACATATTCATGTAGAAATACAAAAATTAGTAGCATAACAAGAATTGTTACACTAAGAGAACTTAGGTGAATGCTATCAATTTAGTAAAGGGATTTGTGGCACAATTTATTTCACGTCATTTCGATTTGATTTAAATATCAAAATCTTTAGTCAAAGTTACTTCATAGATTGAAAATTTTCACTTTTCAACTGTTGAAACAAAATTATTTGAAACTTTTATAGCAGAATCTAAAAACTCGCAAAAGAATATTTTCTCATATAAATTTAATAGTTTCACTTCCATTTCTATTTTTATTTATTCTTAAATCATCATCATCATCATCTTATGCGAAACGAACAAAATACAAAAAATTTTATCCCACTCGAAAAGATATCAAATAGAATACTTTAACAAATAGGTTATATTACTTCAAAAAAGAAAAAAAAACTTTCAAGTTGAACTAAGAATACTATGTATATATATATTTAGTAGGAAACTGTAGGAAATTTTTCTTCAGTCTTTAAAAATTTCTAACTAAATAAAATTGTGTAATTGAGATGGAAATGTCTATGAGAAAAATGAAATTACCATTTATAGACGAACTGTGATAGATTGAAATCTATCGAAAAATTATATATATCTTTGTTTTTCCTTTATTTATTGTCTAGATTTTATCTTTAAGTGAATATAGTAATTCATATTTATTTGCTGCATATGAAAATTGACATGATAAATTAATCGAAACAATAGTTCCTATTTTAACACTATTATCGTTATCAAATTCAATTAATCAATATTCATTTGTAGGCATTGATTCAAAAGACAGTTTAATATTAAATTAGAAAATAAACCCACTCGTTTGTTGACAATCAATATTTTGTTTGTTTCGTTTTTTTGTTAACATATTCAATTAAGTTTATTAGCACATACCTCATATATGTTCTTATGTTTTCATTTAAGCAGACAAAGTAAATTTAGGATTCTAAGAACTTTTATTTGTATACCCAAAAATTTTCTTTAGCTAAACGTATAGGTGATATTCATCTTTGAATATAAACTTTTCTCAGACGAGAACAATGAAAAAGAAATAATATATTTTTTAAAAGAAATAATTCAATAGAAGAGAAAAAGTATCTGTTCTTTTTTTTGTTTTAATAGTTTTATTCCGATTTAATTATGATTTGATCGTTCTATTGACATTATATGATAATACACATGTTCGTTAAGCAGTTACTTTGACTTTGGTTAACAATAAATATTATAGAGATGTTAACTATTGTTTATTTCTTTTATTCGAATGATTTGATTTCTAAATTACATTGAATTGAACAAAAGAAATTCTAACATGAAACTCTAATGAATAAACAATTCGTTGTTTCTCAGATATAAACATTAAAATAATCTTTACTTTTTTCACTGTAAAATTTTCAAAATCCCTTTTTGTAATAAATATGAAAAGAAAATAGAAGAAAATCTGATGCACATTCATAATGAACTATTTCTATAGAGAGAAATTCATTTTAGTACTATTGGAATATGTGAGTTGATTTTATTCTCATGAATTATTTATTAACTTTTTTTTTTTCATTTTAAGATTTCTTCAGCACAATTCTTTTATTCAAATGAGAGAAATTAATTCTTATTATCAATTCCTATAGAAAATATATCATTCATTATAAGAATGAAATACTTCACTTTGAGATGAACAAAACTTCAAGAATTTTATTCTCATCATCGATATAGTGATATTCGTTTACTTACACATTTATTTTTTGTTAACATATATTTGTGTTGATTGATCTTAGTGATTGACAGCTATTATTGGATACAATTAATTCCAGCTTTTGCACTAAAAAGAACTAAAAATGATATTTATTGTGTTTTTTTGAGATTTTTCTTCTCAGTTGAATTTTTATGAAATACGACAGTCGATATCAATAATATTCAATCAGCAGCCAAAATTTATCATATCTATGAGAATGATTTTTTTATTCTATAGAGTTAACGTTTTAAAGTAGTACGAATCATTCAAATTACTCGACAATTTAACTATTTTATTATTTTTCTAGAATTATATCAAGAAACGAAAATATTGACAATTATTTTTAATTTACATCGAGTAATCATTAATCAACATAATATCGAAAACAAACAAATATAGAAAAAAAAATTAATCCTAAAAAAAAGGCACTTTAGGAAAATAATCCATTAGTGTCGAAATTTGTTTGAATTAATACATTAATCATATAACATACATAAAAGTTAAGTCAATTCATTTAAAACGATCGTTTTGAACAATTACTTTCAACAATATTAATCTATAACAATCAATGTATACGAGAGGTTACTGTTTTTTTTTCTAAATAGTCACCATTTATTGTGAAGAAAATTTTGATTATTAATTTTTTTTCTATTTATCGTTTGAACTAAAGTTTTTAGAATGTTTGATTAGATGTGAGAGGTGTTTACGGTCAAAAATTTTCGATAGAAATCTTCGAAATAAGATTTCTTCCAAGATTTAACCATAAGAGAAGCAAAAAATTTTCAATATAAAATATGTCATAGTAAGAGAAAAACTCTTTTTGCAAATATCGATAGTCTTAAAGCGAATATTTTATTATTAATATATAGAATCTTTTAATTTGGTTTTGTTTTGATATAAGAGAATTAAATAAGCTAGTTTACGTGTGAGATTCTAAAGACATGATAAGACAAAAGTTATATCGTACGATAAGAGCAGAAAAAAAGGCTTAACTATTGGTTAAAAACCTATTTTTATGCAAATTTTTAATTCAAAGTGTAAAAATGTTTTTTTTTCTTCTAACATTAATTTCATTTAAAAATATTCTTTCAATTTAATTTTTATTAAAACTTTATGAATTAACAATTGTTTTATAATCATCTAATTAAACCAAATTTTAAAATATTTTTTTAATAAATTCTATTAAATAATATTTCAACTAATATTCATATAGTGAATATTTGACCAGAGATGATTTATTTACTATATCCGCATTATACATCAATATTATTGTTTTTTCAGTGAAAAACTTTATCTTAAAAAATACGTTTATACAAATGAAATTAATTCTCAATCTGCTTCATTCGAGTTACTTCTAAAATAACTTTCTATTCGTATTTATATTCTTTAATTGATGATGATTAACTCAATTGTATTTTAAATTTTTCATACATTTTCGTACTGATATAATTAATCAACTTGAAATTATATAAGAAACTCTACCAAGTTGCAATCTATTATAATTTTTTGTGAATTTTTTTTGTTATGTTGTTATATGATAGATTTTATTAAAAATAATTTATAGAATTATGATATTTAAAACTATATTATCATTTATTAATTTCAAATGGAAATGAATTTTAAACATATCCTTTGTTTTATTGTAGCATCATTAAAACGAGTTGGCAAATTTTTTTTTTAATTCAAATCAAAACCGAGAATAAAAAATTAGAAGTAAAACAAATGATTATTGTTTAACTCTTAGTTAAATCTGTTCGATATAATGAATTATAGTCATTTTGTTTAAAATAGGTACTTTTAACAAAACTTTAAATTTTTAACATTTTTTATTTAAAGATTATGGACATAAATTTCCCTCTAGAATAACTGATATATAATGGATAATCAACAACGAAAAATTTGTATCATAGAGAGAACTACTTTATTATTCAAACATATTTTAGCAAAATGAAAACAAAAGTATGTACGATTATAGGTTCTATTTATTTGATCACAGCAATTTTAATTGAATATTTCTTCAGTAAATCAATAATTAGAAAAATAATCATGTTCTAGATAATAGTCTCAACTCAGATTATTGATAAAGAATATCGTTAGAAAAGGTTTAAAGAAAATCTTATGAGTCTTAATTATAATAAAACTTATTATTTTTCGAATGAAAAAAAAACGATTAATAGAATTTTTAATGTAATACATTTTAAAATTGCTAACAGTTATTGATAGTCTTTGAAATTAAACTGATAGATAGTAATATCTTTAAACAACAATTGTTAATTTGATATATTACATTTGTTCTATTAAAGAATATTTTATTCTTAGTGATTATCTCAAATTTTATCTTTTTGTTCGTTTTCAATTAGAGTCAATTATTTTCGATATTTATTCTACAGAACTAATACTACCTGCTTTTTAATCATTAGTTGAATAACAACATATCGATCTATTTATTGTAGCTTTTCCTAACATTATCAAATAGATATGTTACGTTTTTTTTCTTTATTAAAATAAACTTCTACACTTTAAAATATTTTTATATATGAAACTTGAAACTATTAATTTATGCTTAATTAATATAAATATAATTGTTCTATCGTCTTGTACAAAATTCAACTGAAGATATTCCATCATTATCAATAGAATAATATTTTATCATTAGTTGGTCTAATACGAAATAAAAATTTTAGAACGTAAACGTTAGAAATAATTTTTTTATACTGTTAAAAACTTTTCTTTTATATTTCGCCTTATAGAGTTTGAGAAGTTATAAATCATACTCGTCACTTTATTTTTCTTAAATCGAATTATTTTTATTTATTAATCAATATTATGGAAAAAATATTAGTGTATTTTTATATATGAATATCATAGTCAAGAAAAAGAAAAATCACATACAACTATGAATATTTATAGAAAATATTTTAACATTTACTTAATTACTACATAGAAACTGTAGTTAAATAACAAGTTTTTTTGTTCAACTCGTCTTCTTTATAATAAACACTGAAATAATTGATTTTAAAAGTTTCGATTTGAAAATTTAGGAAAAATAAAATAATTCAAAATATAAAACTAATTTCTAGTAATAGAAATCAGCTTCTATTCTTTGGTTCAATGTCAAAAGGCGCTTAAAGCTCTTCTGTTTATCTACATGATAGTATAATATCATCCATTTATTTAAAGACAAAACTTTATTTTAAATTATTAATTTAATAATGAACTAACGACAAAAGATTGACTCTCGACTTGATATACTTTAGTAAGATGTATGCTTTTATTTTAGATAAATAACTTCGAGCAGCTGATAATAGTTTTCGTCAATTATTATTATCGTTATGGGTGTGAGTGTGGGTGTTCGAGGTGGGAATGGAATTGGATGTACACATGCAAGAAAAATATCCACACCCACACCCTAAAAAAATAACTTCGTCGATTCTTTCTGTTAATTTTATGAAAATCATTTCTAAATATAATTTATATTTAAATACTAACGAAAATTAACTTTTCTCTTTATTATTCAAAATTTAACAAAAAGAGTATATATCATTCTGAGAATTGTTTTATTTCAAAAAAAAAAGAATCAATCCATACAGTTACAATTGTTCTTATTAAAAGCGGAAACGCATTAAGTACATGAAAAAAGCTTGATAAATTTCATCCTTTATTATTATTTTTCCTGTCTTCAAAGTTAGGGGCAAGCAAACGATGAATAATGAGATTGTCACTGCATCTAATCAAAAGTTAAAATATAGAAACTACAAAACATATATGTACATATTATGGAAATAAATATACCCCTTAATGAATTCATCTCTACTCAATGTCTTGCTTTTATCACGATCGAGTTCTAAGATTATGTTTTGGGCGACTGTTTTGGGGTCGTTTTCACCTTTACGATCATTGCAGTCAACTAGGTCATACTGAAAACACACAGAGGAAAGTACATTTCACTTTCAGAGTCTAATAATAGTTTTACCATAGCACCGATCAATTTTGCCAGTTCGTTTTGTTCAAGTTCTCTATTACCTGAAGTTTCATACCTAAGTATCAACAAGATCGTAAATCGAACAAAAATATTTTAAAAATTTACATATCGAACATGAGGCCAAGACGATCAGGAAGGTTTCCTTGACCTGTAGCTGAAACAGCTATAAGGAATTCGTCGAAAGTAATTGAATTATCACGATTTCTATCGAACATTTTGAACATATAACTAAAAATTATTAGATATTTTTGTAATTGAATGACATTATTCCATCAGATTATACTTGCAAAAAGTTTTTGCGTGTTTCTTTCCATAATAGCGCTCGTACACTTTTGTCAATGTTTCCTTGTCAAGTTTGCCATCAGGACAGTCTTGAAAAAATCCCTAATATTACAAGCAATACATGATAAAAGGACAGAAATCATCACTTTTGCTTACTATATGCCAGTCTCGTATTTCTATATATCAGGAAAAAACATATCGATAGGAAACAAAACAAAAGAGAGAATTTACCTGCTTCAGAAAAGTTCGTTTTTTTTTTGAGATGATCAATACCTAATAGTTATGAAATGGAGCGTGAAGTTTTAGCATAAATCAATTTAAGATACTCACGTTCTCTAGTTAATTCTTGTCCTTTAGGTATTTTAGGATGTTTATTGCCCATGTGCAGAGTTAATTCTCAATGACTACCGAACGACCAAAATTTTTTTAATCTGAAAAAGGTTTTTTAAACTTTCTTGTTAGTGGATAGCGATTGTTTCATCGGAGGTACTCAGCGAACAAAAGAAGTGAGCAAAAAGTTAATATGATATAGGCTAGGTGGAATAAATGTGTGATAGATTTCAAGAAACTGTTGCGAAGTAAACTTCATCTTGTGAATCATTTCATGAATATGCCTGGGCGGAGTTTCCAAGGATAACAACGTTCGAAGTTTTGATAACGTACAAAAGTTTCTGCATAACCATGAAGAAAGTCAGTTGCATAAATCAATCTAAGGTTAAAAAATGAAACTCTGGTTTATTGTCTTATTCAAGAGAAATATTTTGAAATAAAAATATTGGGAAATAGGCGTCGGCGGAGACCGAAGATATGAGTATGCGGATAGTAGAATTGCATTTCGAAGGTGTGCGGATCTATTGAAGGTGTTTGTATATGATATAGATGGATATGTTCACTTGCATGTGAGTGTAGTTGTAATCATTGATTCTGAATTTGGTGTAGGAATGCAATTGTCCGAGTAATGATGACGGTCGTAGGCACACAGGAAAACCTTGTAAATGACCCGTTTATGAGTACTGCGCGGTTCTTTCGAAGTCAAGAAGTTCTTGTAACAGTTATTACGGTCGATTGCCGTAACTTTCTCAATCTTAAATCAGTTAAAATGATGTGACTGGTGATAATTGAAAATGGATCACTATTCTGCGTGTGCGCTATCATGGATGTCAAATGGCAATCTTTGTGTTCGTTTCTATGATTGAAAAGAAATATCTCATAGAAATACATGCTCATGTATGCATATCGTACGCTCACCCAATCACGCTGATATTTTCAAAGTTCAAATTACATATTAGCTAGACAATACTTAATTTTTCTGTAAGTAGTTCTCCGGCTTGTTCAGGCAACGTGCCAATTCAAACATTGAGTATTTACTTCAAAATTTAAAAAAGCAACGTTGCTACTATCTTGTGGAGCATACTTAAAAGTGTAAGAAATTGTATTTTGTTCATCGGAAAAAATATATTTCTATGAGCCTCTAAAAGTGTTGACACTTAATACTGATTGTCATATCGCTCCATATACAGTTCTATCTGTCCTTTTTCAAAACAGATCATGCCAATTCATGTCAGACTCCAAACTTTTGCTGTCAAATGTTTGGTAAACTATCAAATGCAATCTTTATTTCAACGACAGAATGAACTCTTGTCGCTTCTTCCACGCAGATATTCTTGAAATAATACTTGATCAATACTGTGGTAACAGCATTAAGAAGTAGGGTCTCTTTTAAATTGTCGATAAGCTACGTATGGAACAATAGACAATAAACTAGTGGGCTATTGCTAGCTTTCCATAGCAATCCTGATGCACTACGCTTTGTTTCGAAAATAATTACATCTTGGAGTACATATACGTAATCCTGTTGCGAAAGCTTGATATCGGGTACTATTTTTAGTCTATTCGTTTTCAACTATCTCAGTGTATTAAGGTAGTAGAGAAAGAATAGAAAAACATTGCATCAATCAAAGTTTTATTGATTGAGCTTGGAAAAAAGACGAACTGAAAAATAGTAGGAAGAAACTTATCAGTGAAAACGTCAAAAATGGAATACTCAGCTCAAATGCTCGACCTTGAAAGATACCTATCATGTATCTGTGGATGCAGACGCGACCTTTAGTGATAAGAGTTGTAGTGACATGCCGTTAGAAGTAAAACAGTTGATTCAGACGAACCTACACCGAATAAAAATAATATAACAATTTACTTCCAAAAAAAAGGTGCAACAGCGTTACGTTCTTTTCTCTTTGTTTTTTGACACAAGTATAAACAAAGTTAGAATAACAAATTACCTTTGTAAAGATCGTTTGATTCTATATAAATTTTGTTGTAAAAGTATTTCATTTGTAGTCCTCCTTTCGCGATAGTTAGAGCTAAAGCTATGCACACAAATTTAGGGTCCTGTTACCTAACGGCGTTAATGATAGAAAAATATTTCTAGGAGCTCAAGATTTCAACCAAACAATTTCGTTTTTATAGAATAGATGGAGTAAGATAAGTTGCGTTGAACAGTATTTGATTGAACTCTCTAGCTGTCCCAATTCTTGAAATAATAAAAAAATATGTCAAAATTACGACTGTATTATATCTTAGGAAGCCTGCTCATCGTTCGGTTTTGACTGTGGTGAAGTGTTTGTTAGTTTCGAAAAGCACTGATGGCTTTTGTTATGTCCTCCCATCCAGCTGATACATTGGCGCTTGTTTCGTCGTCCTGTATTGCTATCCATGACAAACCCACAACACAGACCAACGCAAATGTGATCAGAAAAACGAAGGTTAATAATGTTACAGTTAATTCAAAGTGATATAGGAGGGCAATGCCTGGAACAAGCAACACCGGTACCAAAATGTAAACAAATGTTACTATTACAACTATATACGGATGTTTGTACTGGCATAGGTTGAGAAAACTACAACGGCAAGATAAATGACAGCACCAACAGGGGCTTGGAGCAGTTGTTGTATTGATACCAACAGTTTTAGCCAAAATACGAGCTATACCGATTGATACACCTAAGCGCTTGTTAAGTACATAAAGGTATAGACGTATTAGACATTCAGCAATAGCTCCCAAAGCAGTCAATAATCCTGCAGTAATGCCAATTTGTGTCGTCAGATCCGATGTTGTCACGTCACGTATAATCCAGCGAAAGCATGTTCCACTGATAAAATCGACTGGACAGTTGACAATTTCACCAACAATGCAATCAAAGTATGTATGATTGTCACCACAGTAGCATTCCATTGGACCATAATTAGGACATGGACCGTCTCGATAAACAGTAGTAGTGGCTAGGAAAATATTACCGAAAACAGCAGTAAGAGCAGCCGAGATAATAATTGTAGTTAAGATTACTAAAAACGCTTTATTTATTGGTTTATTGAAAGAAAGGAACTTCCCATACATGTTCAATACTGGTCGTTCATATTTTGAGTCCGACTGAGGATGTTGAAAGTTTTCTGTTATTCGTTTATTTTCCAATGAAGATATTAAATTTTTAAATTGACCAAGAATCTTTCTACAGTTCTCCTCGATATCTTGGCCAAATTTTGTGATGTCATTTATTGGTGACAATGCTAAATCGATTAACTCTCTAAGTTCGTCGGTAAAGTTCTTCTC
Organism: Rotaria sp. Silwood1; assembly: GCA_905250075.1. Lineage (NCBI taxonomy): Eukaryota > Metazoa > Rotifera > Eurotatoria > Philodinida > Philodinidae > Rotaria > Rotaria sp. Silwood1. The sequence continues at coordinate 60,119 of CAJNOP010000940.1, read as the reverse complement.
GATGTCCCGGAGAGCCTGTGTGATATCATTTTTCTCTGAAAGTGTTGAACTGGTCAATTTGTGAAGTTCGATACAAAAGTTGTTCTCAATATCCCCAAAGGACTGTGCGATGTCATTATTTGGTGACAGTGGTAAATTGATCAATTTTCTAAGTTCATTGCTAAAGTTGTTCTCGATATTCTGGAAAGACTGTATGATGCCCTTTTGTTGTAATACTGTCGAACTGGCCAATTGCCTAATTCTGGCAGTAGCGTTGTTCTCGAAATGCTGGAAAGACTTTGTACTGCTATTTTGTTGTGATAGTGTTGAATCGATCAATTGTTTAAGTGTGGCATCCATGTGGTTTTTGCTATCATGAAGAAACTGTGTGATACCATTTATTGATAATAGTGATGAAGTAGTCAATTGTCCAAGTCTCTCGCTAACTTTGCCCTCGATACCCTGGAGAAGCTGTGTGACAACATTTATTCGTGATCGTATTAAACTGGCCAATCGTTCAAGTTCGATTCCAACGTTTGCCTCGATATCCTGGAGTAACTGTGTGATGTCATTTA